>CM043117.1:35172365-35245358 GCA_023701765.1 Hylyphantes graminicola | reverse complement strand
CTGAAAATAACTTAATAAGGTTACTATTTGAGAAAATTAATGTTAGAGCTTCTTACTTGATCCTATAACAGTTATAACAATTGTGAAATAAAAAAAAATCAATATACTTTCTATAACATGAACATGAAGAAGTTATGCGTTTTTCTCCTGAGCTCAAAATATATCTATTCTCTCCCACTTTCCTTCAGTAAATTATTTTAACGTTTCTTTTGAAATGACTTGGTAGACTTGGCTGGGCTTGTTTGACAGAATACAAATCATAGAAAATAATATTTGCAACTCAAAAAGGATGAACGTTACATTCGTTGACGTTCTACAAAGAAAGTGAATAATTATTTCAACAAATGTAGTAAGAGAGGGCCAACTTGTTCCGTGAGAGTAAGCCATTCATTTTCCCTAAAAGAGAAATAAATGCTTATATTCAGAGACACATTAACATCTCATAATATGCTTCGATCGGGTTGAATCAATTCCGGGAGCTGGGATGTTTTGAGTTCAAGTTGAGGAACTGGCACACATACCAAACACGCACACTGTCATATAAAAACTAAACCATCGATGCCCAGACCATCACAAGCACCAAACAATCCTACTGAAATGTTGCTCATCAACTCAATTGCGATCTTCTTCGTGCTGATTGCAGCTTCCCAATCTCAGCCACTTCCACCAAGAGACCAGGACAAGGACCGGAGGTCCATTTCTCGCTCTGGTAACCTCCCGGACCTGCTGGACCAGGACAGAAGACAAATATCTCACTCTGGCGGACCCCCAGACTTGCTGGACCAGAACAGAAGATCCATATCCCGAAATTTCGGACCTGCTGATCTGGTGGACCAGGACATCTCTGCTGGTTACACTTCTAAGCCGTACCAGTACGGTTTCGAGTTGGAGGACGGCTTCGGCATGAGCCAGTACAGAAGCGAAGCCTCAGACGGTAATGTGGTCAAGGGCAGCTATGGGTACATGGACCCAAAAGGCGTCTACAGGAAAGTCGAGTATACAGCCGATAATAATGGGTACAGAGCCGTCATCAGGAGTAACGAGCCAGGTACTGCCAACCAGAATGCGGCGGATGCCTTGTTTATTGTTGAGCCACCTCCACCGGGTGTTGTGAATCAGGATGTAAATATCGACATAGCCCCCAGGAATAAGAAGGCCTGAATTGGATTTAGGTAATATTGCTAATTTCATGTAACTCAAAGCTTTTCGTAGTGTAAGTCCAAAATTAAAAAAGCCTTTTAAATTTGAAAACAATTTAAATGAAACAGGTTATATATTTAGTTGCAATAAGTGTAGATCAACAATTCCGCTAATTTGTTTTCAGTTAATGGTAAAAGTGGTTTTGATAATTACTTTTAACACAAGTGACTTACACTTTGGAAAGGGTAACTCTGCATGGAATTAGCCATATTTCAAAAGTACTAAAACATTTCAAGAAGTCGTACCAGCAGAACATGTTTGTGGAATGTCAAATATTTGATAATTGTTAACGCATTTCATATGTTTAAAACGAAGATACTTTATTGATGTAATCTGATGTGCTTGAAATCCATAGATGATTATACGGTTTTGATATTCAATGCAATCAAATGATAATTTTGTAAATATTAAAAAGTATATTTGATAAAATAAGCTTAGAATTTTTTTTTTGCATTACTTAATTGTAAATTTCTATCATTTCCTAAACTAAAACAATAAATTTCTCGCCTATGAAAAATACATAAATTTTATGTTATTTTCTTTAATTATACTTATTCAACTACTTTAAAACTAATCAAATTTTTAAATTTGAATTAATTGAAAGATATATCTTGATGCGTATAAACTGCAGTATTTTAATTTAAAAAATAATTCCATGTAATATTTTTATAGTCGGAATTCATAGTTTTAAGTCAAATTCAATTTGCATAACAAAATTGTTTTTAAGTTTAGTATCTATATTATTAACTGGTTTTTTTACAACACTAAATACAATGCTTATGTTCGAAGACAAAACGTGCAAACTATATTAGCTGTTAGCTATATTAATAATATTAGTTTAATATTAAGCATTCTACTTAAATGTATCTTAATTAAAAAAAAAAAAAAACATGATAAATTTTTTACGAAGTACATATGATATGTACTAAACGAAGGACACATGATAAATACTAAACGAATTACATATGATAAATATTAAAAGATGTGAACTTAATATATATTAAACTTCAATAGTATTGAAATATTTAGAAATACTATCTAATCATTTATCATATAGATGGCAGCATTAACCACATGAGGCAAAAGTATGAAATAAAATTATTTTCATCCTATATATATTTGAAGTATAAATCTTCAAAACATTAATTATTATATAAAAAAAAATTATGAATGAAACTGGACTAGCCTACTTTCCTGTTATTTTATACTCATTGAAATTCTTGTAGTACGGATCGGCAGACATATAAAGCATGTATAAAAGATGCTGTCTCATGAAGTATGAACTAACTTTCGATTTTTTATTTAATTATTTTTTTATTGGGCGGTTAGAACGAAGTTAGAACAGACTGCTATAGGGCGTAGGGGCTGAAAATCGAACTGACAAATGGACACAATTCATAATTCCAACCAGAGCTTTTTCTCAAACATTGCAATAAAGAAACAAACAAAATTAAGGAGCCCCGTTTCTTTATGGACTAAAAAAAAAAAACCTTGTTTGACGCCAAAACTGCATATGAATAAGTAGTGATTACATTTAATAGTAGTGTGTTCGTACAAATCATTTATTATACGGTTTGGCATTTACATTTTTTTTAGGATTTCAATATAGTAAGATGTTAAATAATAGCATACAATAACAACTGTTTAAGTAGGTAATAAAACTAAATGATACTGATATAATTAATTATCATTAGTTATGAGAAATAATATTTTTTACTAAATCATTTTGTAATGCATTATTGAACATACATCAAAAATCTTTCGAATAAACAGTATTATAACAGACAATCATAATGCAAGGTAGTATATCATTTTGCTAAAAGAAGTACGCATTACACTAACTATAGTTCTATAATTCTCTAGAGAACATTGAAAAGGGGTATATTTTAATATACTAGAACGATAAACGCATTTTCTTTTCGTTTATAGTATATTCTACTACTATAACTTTATTTCTTCAAAACAATATTTCCTTTAAAAATAAACATTCTTTGTTTACAAAACTAGCATTTATTTCGAAAATATTAAACATTTTTCATTTTTCGTTTTATTGATACATAAACAAAAAAAAACTTTCATAATGCAGTAATGTTTATTAATTCAAATGGTAAACAGAAATGTCCTCAATATTTATTCAAAATGAAAGATCTAATAAACGTAAATCCTTTTCATGTACGACATCTATTATTCTAAGAATAAATGTTTGAAATAATCTCGAAGCCTAACCCTTTTAATAGTTGACTCAACATCTTCGAACATAGAAAAGAAGAACTTTTGTTTGAACAAATTATTACGATTTATCTTCAGTTAAATTAATTACAACAGTTTATAATTCGTGTAAAAAAGAATTACTTTAAAATTGAATTATTAAATCAGAATAGTTTTTATTAAACCATGGAGTTATGGCATTCAAAATTATTCTCCAAAGGCTTCCATTTGTGCATCCGCTTCTAAAAATAAATGGCTTATTGGCAGAACAGCGTTTAGTTAATTAGTTTTGTAGTGAAGTAGATTTTAAAATTAATGCATACTTCATTAGTAATTTTTGGAGTTATACATGGTTATTTACAATGGACAATTCCCACATTTTTTTATTATTTTTTTATTCGACGTAAATAGGTGAGACAAAATAAGGGCCGAAAAAATTTTTGCTCTCCGATGCGTAGTTATTTTTTTATTTGATTTTAAAGTTAGGGTTTTTTAAAGCGCGCGAATAACAGTACGTTCCGCGAGGAATCGACTGTGACGTACATGTACACCACACGTGACCAAATCTCCTCAGTCATCTCCTCACAAATCGTTTCGCAAAACTTTATATTTTCGTTTTCTTTAATGCAGTAACTTTGTATTTATTATTTAATAATGGCATATTGCTACTATTGGTGTAAGTCAATATTACCCCTTTTACCTTTTCACTAATGAGCCCGTCCCACGAGACTGTAGCGCCCTCTTGTGTATGTTGCAATGTCCCTGTGATGTAACTGTACTTTTCTTCCTTGAAATGCTGTGATGTGTAGACACTAAAAATGTGCCGTCCTGAACGTGAATAAGATGGAGATCTTTTAATAAAATAATGTCTACTGTACGGGTTTGCTGCTCTTTATTATTGAAACGATCCACTGCCTCCCCGATAGGTTACGGGACCAGGCACGTCGATGAACGCCGATGAACAAAAAAAACTGGACTTCCTTTTTTGAAAGAGTAGCGTGGTTAGGCTTACAAAAGAGAAGTTAGGCCTAACAAGCTAACCGACCGTATCAGCAGCCATTACGATAGCACGTGGACTTTTTCGTTTGAACTTGCATTTGGACTTTCACGAATATGGCACAAACCAACAGCATCGAGAAACTGAATAAGTCAAACTATTCCACCTGGAGAATACAAATTGAAGCTATACTCGTCAAAAATGACCATTGGAGTTATGTGAACGGAACAGAAGTGAAACCGGAGGTAGACGCTGAAAAATGGACAGTCACCGACGGAAAGGCGAAGGCCGACATAGTTTTAGCTATGAGCCCAAGTGAACTATGCCACATCAAAAATTGCATAACTTCACACGAAGTATGGACTAAATTAGAATCGATCTACGAATCGAAGGGTCCCGCCAAAAAGGCATCGCTGCTGAAGCAACTTCTGTTTAGGAAAATGACGACTGGCGAGAACATGGCTGAACACTTGAATAACTTTACCGATACCGTGGATAAATTGAACGCACTCGATGTCAAGATCGCAGATGATTTATTGACAATTCTAATGCTGTACAGCGTCCCCGCGAACTACGAAAATTTTCGCATCGCAATCGAAACTAGGGACAAACTACCGTCGCCTGATGATCTCAAAGTTAAGCTGCTAGAAGAATTCGAAGCCAGAAATTCAAAGAATGGAGCGCCAACCTCTTCTGAACAGGCTTACCTCTCGAGAAATGGAAACCCCCATCACGACGAGGCGACCGGAGCCGCCAAGCCTAAATGGAATAATGGCAACAGGAAACCCTTTAAGAAAAAGAAGTGGCCACAACAGCAGCAGCAATACCAGAATGGAAGAGACACAACGAAAATAATCTGCTACAAGTGTGCTAAACTCGGTCACAAAGCTGTAGACTGCCGGTCTTCTTCCGGAGTGAAGAATAAACACGTGTCACTCCACACCGAAGTGACCTACTCTACAGACCGCATGGACTCGAACGACCAAAAGCTGTGGATACTCGATTCGGGCAGCTCATCTCACCTAAGCCCTGATGGAAAGATTTTCGAGTCGATCTCCCCGACTACAGAAAATAGTCTGATGATGGCGGACCAATCCACCACTCAAATAAATGGAATCGGTACAGCAAAAGTCGCCACCCTGATTGATGGAGAAGAAGCCGAAATTGAAGTGAGCGAGACGCTCTATTGCCCCGGGTTGAGAAACAACCTACTCAGCATCTCCAAAATATGCGATAAAGGCTTCACTGTCACCTTCACCAAAGACGGAGCGAGCATTGTCCACCCTGCCGGACAGACGCTGGAAGGAGAAAGAAGAGGAAACCTCTACACCCTCAAGGAACCCGACACACCCTCAACGTCCCTTGCAAGCGACTCCCTCGACACCAAAAGAAAGGCTGACATAATCAGATGGCACGAGCGACTAGGACACCTCAACTTCAAGTACCTGGAAAACGCGATAAAGAATGATAACATTCTCGGTATAGACGTATGTGGACAAATAAAACCCCAGGATTACTTGTGTAAAACGTGTGTGAAGGGCAAACTAACCGCAGCCCCATTTCCACATAAAAGTGAGAGATCTACTATAAAGGGGTACAAGGTTTTTTCCGACGTGGTAGGTCCATTTCAGGTAGAATCACTTGGTAAGAACGTTTATTTTATCACGTTTATAGATGATTATAGTCGATACTCAGTTGTCAAGCTCTTAAAGCATAAATCTGAGGCTTTCAATGCATTTAAAGAAGTGAAAAATTTCTTTGAAAATCAAACGGGTTCTAAAATGAAAATTTTCCAAACAGATAATGGGGGAGAGTATACCAGTAATGAATTTAATAACTACTTAAAAGAATGTGGGATTATACATAGATTAACTGTCAAAAATACCCCACAGCAAAACTCTGTTTGCGAACGCCTCAATTTATCTTTGGGAAATTTAATTCGTTGTTATTTAATCGAATCTGAATTACCTCCCTCTTTTTGGGGTGAAGCCGTTTCTACAGCTAATTATGTAAAAAATCGTTTACCTAGTAAGACCTTGGACGGACAAACGCCGTACACCCTCTTCTTTGGCAAACCGCCAAACTTATCGTATCTTAAAAAGTTTGGATGCAAAGCATTCGTCTGGAATAACTGCAAAAATAGAAAAAAATATGAACCGCGAGCAAAGGAAGGTAGATTAATTGGCTATTCGGAAAACACGAAGGCTTTTAGAATTTGGCTTATTAACGAGAAGCGTGTAGAAATAACGCGTTCGGTTAAGTTCAATGAAAGTAAACAAAACCTCGAAGTTGAAACAAACGAGCAAAAGAACCCTCTTTCAGAAAACCTCTTTCATTTCTTCCCAGAGAACCTAGAGTCAAACGAAAAAAAATTTCCGAACGAGACAGGGGGAAATTGGCAAAGTGCCCAGATCAAGAAAACAGCTGATTCAGTGACGTCACGCGGGATTGAAACAGATTCTCCCGAGGTAGAGGGGAAAGTGAATGAGGGGAAAAACAGCGAAGGCGATTGTTTATTGCCAAACGGCACTGGGACAGCTGATTCGGAGCGATCTCGCGAAAATTTTAAGACATTGCGTAATGGTAAAAGAGTTTACAGTAAGATTGAATCCGAAACTTCTCTCGCTATGGACGAAATTTGTATTAAAGACGCGTTAAATTCTAAAGAATCCGAATCTTGGATTTTAGCCATTGCTAATGAAGTTAAATCAATATTAAAAAATGATACTTTTGACTTATTGGAAAACACGGGTGAAAACGAGTCAGACTCCGAAATTGTTGGAAGTCGTTTTATTCTTAGAAATAAATTAAATGAAAATGGAATCTCAAAATCAAAGGCACGGTTAATAGCGCAGGGCTTCTCTCAAGTTGAAAGTGTAAATTATTTTCAGAGTCAAACATATAGTCCTGTAGCAAGAATGTCATCAATTAGATTACTTTGTTCAATTGCTTCATTGTTAAATGTTGATATACATCAATTTGATATTACTTGTGCATATTTAAATGGTATTTTAGATGAAAGTGTTTATATGAAATTACCTAAGTATTTTGATGTTGGTTTAAAATATTTAATTGAAAATGAAAATGACGAAGTGCTATGCCAAAAGGCAAAAGATATGTTAAGTGCTATGAATAATGAAAATGTTATATGTAAGTTAAACAGGTCTTTATATGGTTTAAAGCAGGCAGGAAGATGCTGGAATGTGAAGATAAATGATATATTGACTGATTTTGGTGCAAAACAATCACAATCCGATCCATGTGTTTATTACATTAATGATGATGAAGGTTTAACTGTAATCTGCGTATATGTAGATGATTTGTTGTTAATATCTGAGAACCCCTCTATGCGTAACAGATTTAAAACTCATTTGGGTAAGTATGTAGAAGCGAAATATGCAGGTCTGGCTAAATATTGCCTAGGAATTAACTTCCAACAAAAGAAAGGTATTATAACTATTAGCCAATCTACATACATAGATGAGTTATTGGAACGTTTTAACATGTCAGAAGCAAAACCAGTTAGTGTTCCTGTTGATATTAGTGTTAAATTGGAAAAGGCGAAAAACTGTGAAAGCACACTACCGTACCGGGAGTTAATCGGAGGCCTAATGTATCTAGCCGTGTCAACTCGGCCTGATATAGCAAATGCCATTAGTAAATTAAGCCAATACTTAACTTGTTTCGATAGAACACATTTTTCGGCAGCAAAGCGCGTCTTACGCTATTTAAAAAAGACTAAATATTTTGGTTTAATTTATAAAAACACAAAAGATCCATTGTATGGATACACAGACGCAGATTTTGAGAACTGCGAAATTACAAGGCGCAGTTATACTGGTTTTTGCTTCGTCCTGGCCGGTGCTGTGATTTCATATGATAGCCATAAACAGAACACAGTTGCCCTTTCCTCCACAGAAAGTGAGTACATGGCTTTAACGGATGGGACAAAGGAGGCCATATACCTAAAAAGGCTTCTAAACGAACTTTTCCCTGAAAAGTTGGAAAAGATTCAAATTTTAGTCGACAACATGGGGGCAATCAAACTTGCTGAAAACCCTGTATTTCACAAAAGAACTAAACACATAGACATCCGCCATCACTTTGTTAGAGACGCTCTCAAAAATGGAGAGATTGATATCAGCCACGTGCCCACTGAGGAAATGGCAGCCGATGTGTTGACAAAAGCGTTACCCGCATTCAAACACTACAAATGTCTCAGTTTATTGGGCATGGACGATGTAAAGAACTATTTCGAAAAGAGTAAGGGTTAACATTGCGGGGGAGTATTGGTGTAAGTCAATATTACCCCTTTTACCTTTTCACTAATGAGCCCGTCCCACGAGACTGTAGCGCCCTCTTGTGTATGTTGCAATGTCCCTGTGATGTAACTGTACTTTTCTTCCTTGAAATGCTGTGATGTGTAGACACTAAAAATGTGCCGTCCTGAACGTGAATAAGATGGAGATCTTTTAATAAAATAATGTCTACTGTACGGGTTTGCTGCTCTTTATTATTGAAACGATCCACTGCCTCCCCGATAGCTACTGCTTAGTTCCCTAGTGTCGAATACGACTACAGAAAAGAGAAAAGATATATTTTAACTTGCCAACAGAATCGGTACAGCGAAAACGATGGTTTTCAGCCATGCGACGTGATCCAAAAAAAAGGAACCAGTTTTTAATAGGATTTTGGACTGACTTAACTATTCTTTAAAAATATAAATTTACATGTAAAACATGGTAAAGAAAAAATGCAGAGCCACAAACGCACAAAATTAAATTAGTTATTAGGTTTTTTTTTTTTAAAGTATATCTACGGATAACATGTCAAATGTAGCAACTTAGGATATCTAAAAGCATTGTTAATAATGTTTACTTACAGACTTCTACGTTAATAGTATTAATATTTTTGAAAAGTTCAATATTTTTTTTCCAATTTTTCTTTATTCCGATGGTTAAAACTAAAAGTTGTGCAAACAAAATATGTCACGCTTTTTACACGTTCAGACGAAACTAAGCAATTTTCTGAAAATTCAGGACGGCGACTTTTTGCTTTCTACAGAAGTACCTTTATTCATATTATTTTAATGTATGACTTGAATTCAAAGAGTAATACTAAAATCCGACGAATAAATTATGATATTTTATCAGACAAGGAAATTTGTGTTTTGTAAAAACGGTAATTTTGTTATGAATGACCTGTGTTTAATTAGAACATTTTAACAGCACAAAATACTATTAAAACTTTATCAATAATAACACAATTCTATAGGTAAAACAAGAAAGAAATAACCTTTCAGAAAAACAATTTAAAAAAAAAACCGAGTAAACTATCCAGGACACCTTTAAAACAATGAGCTTCTTGTGTGAAATAAAAAAAAAACTTGGAAAAAACATTTGTACCGCGAAAAGGGATTTGAACCCGGGACCAAATGAATACTAATCGCTTACGCTACCACTAAGCTACGATGCCCGTGATATATAATGCTTAAATTGCTATAAAAGTTTAAGGGAGTTACTTTCAAAATTGAAAAAAGAAGTAAAGTTTAAAAAGAAATTCAAAATTTTGACTTAAAAAAATGAAAACAACTTGTAAATATATGTTTTTATTGCTTTAAAATGATTATTTAGGGTAAACACTATACATAAAAACACTATAATTTACAATTTTATGTTATTATTACTAAAATGTTTGCGGTACCGTATCCCTTTAAAATATATCTCTTAAATTATTTTTTTTAAAATCAACTTATGATTAAATAAATATTAAAAGAAAATATACAAGAATAGAAAATTAAGGCAAAAGAAAGTTATAAAGCAAAAATGAACCTTAAAAAAGCATGGGAGAATCGAAAAATCGCAATGACTGAAGTAGCTAACGAACCCTACGTGGTGTACATGTACGTCACAATCGCTTAGCCAATAGCAGAACGTTTCAAACAAGAACTAAAAATTGACGATTTTTAACATTGAATATTTAATAACACAAATTTTTTTGTACATTTTAATCTAGATATTTGAAATCAGCGTTGTTTATTTTATCGAAAAAATGTATTTTTAGTAGTTTTTAAAAAATATGGGAATTGTCCATTATGTTCGTACAAAATTCAGAGTTGTCCTAACCCTGCGGGTAGTATTACGTTGACAGTAAGATTATATATTTAGTAGAATTATTAATAAGTTATTTATTATTAATGGGTAATAGTGATAATGAGATTCTTTTGTATTCAATGGTGAACTTTATAAAAACATAAACTTGCCTTTTAAGTAATTTGCAAATTAGTTTTTAAACACATTAAATTCAAAAGTAAGTTAACAAATTTTGCTAACAGTCATAAAATATTTTTTTTAAAGGTAGCTTAATAACATCTAGATTTTTTAATAATTTGGAGAAATTCATATATATTTAGTTGTACATTTACAAAGGATTTTTTTGCACATTTATACACTGTATCACATAGGAACTAAAGAAACTTTATTATTACCTTTATAAGAAACATACTTTAAGACAAATTTTACAAACAGACAGGTTCGTATATGAAAAATCGCTTTATCAACTTATTTAATTTCCGCTCCATAATAGTGCCTTTAAGTTTCCTTTTATTGAAATAATAAAATGAATTGAAAATGTGGTTCCGATCTGCCGTGTTAAAAAAACACATATTGCATAACAATTTCTTCATTTCCGTGTCTGTTTTCAAGCAAAAAGTTTTAATTCACACCAAACATGTAATAAAAAAAACACCCCTTCTTCCGTATAAAGCCCCGTGAATTATGACCAAAGTTTGAATCGGGTTCACACACACATTCACAATGGTGCAATGTCACGCGGCTGGCTTATTCACGAGCAGCCTCACGATTCGCAAGTCATTTGTAATTCGAATTCGGACTGCGATTGTAATTTTTGTGGCCATGATTTTTTAGGCAATATCTCGTGATTTAAGGATTAATTCAAAAGTTTGGCACGGAGTTTTTTTTTCGGAAATTCTTAAATTCAGGACATTCTTTTCTTTTTGGGGGAGGGAGGAATTCACTGACTGAAAAGGTTACATCTTCTATAACCTTTTCTATAGCTTACAGAAATTTTATAAGAAATCAAAATTAAGCGTTCTTTGTATTGGATTGGATTGGTTGACATATATTTTCAGGCTTGTGTGCTTGGTCGCAAGGACCCGCTTATAAACCATCGTCAAGTAGGACAACACAAGACACACACAAACACATATGGCAGATGTTGCCATCTGTCGCCACCTCCACAATTTAGACATGTCCCTGAAGGGGAGGGAAATTTTCTCCAGGAACCTGTACCCATGGTGAACTGCGCAATGACCGACCACAGGACTTTCGGACCCAACAGATTTTATGAGCACGTACTCCGCATATACTCGGTAAGTCTTCAGTGGCACCGGGTCTCGAACTCTCAACCTTCCGATCTGGAGTTTGAGATCGTGACCACTAGGCTCCTTACAGCCCTACGTTCTTTGTATATTCTGACTTAAAGCTCAAAACACTAAATATTAAAAAAAACTTTTATTGATAATTTTGTACTACTTCTAAGTCTAACAAAAGTATACCGAAACAATCGAAGTGAAAGAAAATACATTTTGTATTTTAAAAAATCGCATACATAAGGTTTTCAGAGCTTTGATTGTATTAAATTTGCATTATATATGTTTAATACTTTTTTGACAGATTCAGTTTTATCTGGGTAGAAGTTGTTTGGATAATTTCCTTGAATAACAATATCCCTCTGAACCATTTAAATGTAATGCATCAAAAGTGTTCATCATTTTAAAACAAACAATTTGCTTAATAATATTGAGCACTTAATTTATTTCCAAATTTATAGCATTTTATTCCATGCATAACATTCATTGACTGCAAATATTTAACGGTTAAAAATAATGAAGACATTTAAGCAGGGTAAATGACATAATTATGCGTTTAGTAAAGCAGTATAATCATATCTTCAAAAATAATACTTTTGTATTATTTTTGAAAATATGATTATACTGCTTTGTTAATCATATCTTCAAAAATATGTTATTTTTGAACGCAGCATTAGAATGGCCGGGGAATGAACTTCATTAACTATAATTGGTTTCATTTGGTTCGAATTAATATTATAATATAGGGTTAGACGAGATATATTGGCGATGAGCTTCGTAATTTTGAACAAAGGATCTATGCCAACATCCATTGCCACCTTTTGAAATAAAAAAGTATCCTGTTGGCCATAAAAAATGAGTGAAAACTTAGCTTTGGTTGTAAGTTAAGTATAAAACATCGCTAATAAAAAACAATGAATTTTAAATATATAGCAATTTTTCAAATCTATCAATTTATACCTCACCTGGCTCTACTCATGAAAAAAATTTTGATTATGAATGTAGGGGCCAACGATATCAAAAAAATTATCTTATCAGAACTATTATCTGTATCTTTTATCATCATACAATAACATTTAATTGTTATTTCAATAAGGCACCAAAAATATGGAAGTCGTTTTAACTTGTTTTAAGTTACTTTAATGCACAACTCTATCTAAAAACTTAATTTTAGTAAAAGCATTTTTGCTTTAAAACAAGATAACAGCATTCTTAACTCTAACCAAAAATCTAAACTTTTCACTCTTGGGTACTTCAAATCGCAATTGATTAAGAAAACAATTTAAAAGAAGGGAAAAAAACACTTTTAAAGTAATTTGCATATCTTTTTAAAAAGAAATCTAATACCTTAAAAAGCAAAGGAAGTAAATCTCGAAGAAAACCGTGCATCGAACACTTCGAAGAGAAGTGTATCAAAAAGTTCGATATGCCAAAAAAAACCCCAATCTTGGTAAGTGTTTTAATGATTAATCACTTTTTTCATTACACGAACCAAAAATTGCATAAGGGGGTCGAAGCGGCAGGAATATTGAAGAAGGATATTTAATGAACTCTTTTATAAAGATCTATGGATAAGAACTTACTAAGTAAGATTTTAATTGAAGGATGCTTCTGAGTCGAGTACAAGGGCAGCAATTTTTCGTAAAATTCTAAGATTAATGAAGGCTCTGTAGAGGGAACAGAGACTGTAGGCTACTGTGCCTGAGTTTGCGATTAGGAAAAAATCGCTAAGAGTTTTGGTGAAGGGTTTCGAGCTTGAAAGTAATTGGCACTTTTCACACTGCAAAGTGAGCGATCGAAAGTTTTAAGTTGTACGAGTTCTTTAAATCTTTAGATCAGAGGAAAAGTTTGTTGCAAGATAAGCAGTTTAGTTAGCTATAAATTGAATAAATTGTTGGTATTTTTTCAATTAATTTAACACTTAATTGTTTTTTAATGTTCATTATGCTCCAAATTTTAAAACCCAAAATTGTGACTTACGTTTATAAAGTTTTTTTTGTATATACATTGGTGACACATAGAGTAACATTATGCATAAAAAATTATGTATAATACTCGAACTACGTAGTTCTGATACATATTATGAAGAGATAGATACTTCTTGCACATAATACTCATGTTTAAATCTTTTTCACAGTAACCAAAAAAATCTCAAGAGCGAAATCCAACGGATATATTCAAAACTCAGTACCCCAAATCTATTAATAACGTTTCTCGAATTCAGTTAAACGTATTCTAAATCGAATCTTTTGAAATTCTCAGTCATAAAAATCCAGTTAACCAGCACAGACATTTCCATTTTTCTATCTTTTAAATGAATACTGCTGATACACCAAGCTCCTAGAAATCTCAAAGCAAACATTTTGCCATTCAACTTTCTAAGCATATAACCCCACATAAATTCTTCTGAATACCATGGGTAGAAGAAGGTGGTTAAAGCCGAAAATTCAACTTTGGATTACACATCGGCAAGAGAATTCATATTCATTCTCTCAAAACCTCTGCTGAAATTCAGGTGAATGCACAGGAAAATTTCATTTGGTTAAACAAAATGGGAAATGATATTTTTTGTAACAAAATTATTTTACATTCATTTTGTTGGGGGATCAAAGCTTCAACTTTACCTTCCCTCACTGTAAAAAAAAATCGTAGTTATGTTCCACCAATTTTCTTACAGTAGTTCTCTAACTGATGTTATTTGCAATGATTTCAATAACAATACAAGTTTCAATAACTAATTTGTAAAAATAACTTTAATATAAGTGCCAACTAAGCTTACTATCAATTCCTTAAAATTAATTATATCTTTGAACTCCCTATATGCCATAATCTACGTGGTTAGTAGGTTCTTTATTTAAATAAAACATCCAGAGTGAGAATGCATTAAGGTTATTTATTATGATTAAGTAATGATGGATATTACAATAATTGACATAGTATTAATTAACATCTCTACAGAGGATCCGAAACTAATATGTTAACTCTATTCGGTTTTACGGGAGCTAATTGGTACCTGGGAAACTTTGCACCTCAGTCTTGCAAAGTGTCTTCACTGCTAGGCATGGGCGTTGATGGAGAAGTCTGATGAATGAGGCAGGGGCGCTGAGGTAAGGCCTCGGGAGCCAGGATTGCATTGGACTGGGATCCCATCGTCGGAAACTCGGCCGCGGAGGTTAGGTGATGAACTGCAGCATTCGGATGTGGGATTCCTCCCAAGGCTATTAAGCAGTTAAATCTCTCAAGTCGCTCTCTCTTCTCTGCTGACCCCACATCACCTCTTTAGATGCAGAAAAACCTAGATCCTCCTCAATCGCTCCCATTCGTTAGCTGGGGGTCAAGGGGTCAGTTATGTAAATATTTATTCCCCCTCTTGTGTTCTCATTGGGTATAGGGGGTTAGCATCACGCCTCCCTTATTTGGTATTACCAGACTTCCTGTCTGGTCAACAACCCAGTCTTGTCATTGCTAGGTTGCCATATCCTGTTGGTTGGCTTGCCACATTTGGCATGACCTGTCAATACTCTTGGATATTGACTGTGTCATTACTCCCCTTCTCACACAAAACAAAGAAAGTTTGTTCGTAAATTGTCAATTACTCCCAATTATAACCGAAAGAAAAAGTCCTATAAATTGTTTTTAGGTAATTCTTGGATCCCCTGAGGAGACTAATTTTCATAACCTCTAACAATGGTTATACAAATAGTTACAAATGATTACATATATGGTAACAAAATTCTTTTCACCTAATTGCACATAAGTTTGCAAAAACAATTATCAAAAGTGAATGTAATATTTTCACTAATTATCTAGAATAATATGTTTACATGGAACTACATTTAAATCATCAATACAATAGTTATTTAAACAAATCAAAAAAAAAAAAAAAATTGCTCTTTGCAAATTTAGACAACTTCATATTTTAATTTTGGAATTCTACCAGTCTCTACTTTTATATCAGATCATGTTGATGCATATATAAATGTCTTTCAAGAAAACATGAAGATATTAATGAAAATTTCATTATGGTAATTAAGAGACTGAAGTACCCCTAGGTGTTACATGAAAAAAAAAATGCAATGTTCATTACACACACATTTATAACTGAAACCTGTTATATTTTGCTTATAACATCTTAGAATTCCAAATATGTATACATGTAAAAATGTTGTATTACTCAAATAGTTCAAAATTTCATAAATCAAGGTATATGATTCAATATGATACTTGAATTTTATGTCTTTATAATGCAAGCTGAAAAGTTTTTCCAAGAGTTTTAGTTCAACGCTTTGACAACAATTCACAACAGTTTATTAGTTATTAGAAAATAGTTCATGTATTTAAGGTTTCTGGTAGTTGTAAAGTCACTGAAATGTCATTATTTATACCTTAATGAAAGTTCTAATAAAAATACCTGAGGACTGTTCAGAAAAAACATTGGAGATGCATTGCGCTGGAAACAACTGTAAGGCAAGTCACAAAAACACTGCTGATGACTGTTGGAAAAAAAAACTTTAAGGTATATCACTTTTCTCTTCTAGAAAAACAAACAATGGTGTATTCACACTTTTCCTGAATTTATAATCACTTGTCGAAAATTCGAAGGGCTTGTACACTGTGAAAAGGAAATATTCAACTCCTTTTATTTGTGTTGGAATGGACCGTTTTCTGAAATAAGATTGGTTGACTTTCTGAATCACAGAAAATGCTTTGTACAATCTCAGACCAGCTGAAATATGTTCTCTGCAGAGATCTTCAAATGTGCACCCTTGAAGTCTCCTTTCTGTAATCATAATATCGTACAAACTAATTCTGGCACAATTACTCCCAACCAAATACAAGTCAACATTAATTCGCCTCAGATCCCCTATAGAGATGAATTTTAGCAAAAAAAAGAAAATCACTTATCACTTGAAACAACTTAAATCACCTTTTAATTAAAAAAAAAATCTCAGTTAATAGCAAAACTAAAAATTATTAATTATTACTAAAAAAAGACAAGGGAAAATTTTCACTTGTGATATAAATAAATTTTTAATTCATTTTTCTCTTAAAAAATCTCTCCAAATATAATCAAATCATCACATTAGGGAATTTTTAAACCAATCTATTAGATTCGAACCAAAAGCACAAACCATTTAACAAAACTCTCAAAAGAAAAAGAAACAATTAAAAAAAAATGCAATTTTACCCACATTCCAGCAATCCAGCAGTATTTTACGCCTCTATTGCTCATTAGATGGCGGGAGTAGTACCAATTCGTTGATTTAGGAATTCTCAGAAGTTTCCAAAACAAGTCTTACTTCTCCCCGTTTCCTTCCAGCACTTTCCAAAAATTCAGTCACTTGTTGTTGCTACCCGTGTGTGGAAAAAGCTAGTCCGGGATTAGAAATCTAATGGATATCATTATTGGATATCACTATTGCATTAGTAAGTGTTTTTCCATTTTTGAAAATTTGTAATAATTCACAATCCCGCAGTATTTTTCCCAATGCCTTTAATTAGAATCAAAAGGAGCGAAAAAATGCATCGCACGTGGGAAGTTTTACCCGTGCCTGAAATCTCTCTGTTTCATATCAAAATATAATTTTCACTTCTGAATCAATAGAAAAATAAAACGGGTAATTATATAAAACCATAATAAGTGAGAAAAAGAAGTTTAATAAAATTCCGGGGGAAAATCGGAATTCAATAACTGTTCTTTAAAAAATAATACAAACGCTTGTATTTTTCAGGTGGCCTGTTTGCGGTTTCGCCAGACGACTACATGCGGCTATCTAGCTGTTGTTTAGGGGCCTTAGAATCACTAATTACCACTAATTTTCCCTTTCTCTCTTTTAGCTTTTAGGTCTAGCGGCAACGAGGGACAAATTATGTTAATCTTTAATTTATAATTTTATTATTGTTTACTAGCAGTAAATACTATGCTTTTTTTTTTTTTCTTTTTTTAGGAAAGGGGCATGCATAATGGCCAAAACATTTTTTTTATAGTTTTTTCTAATTTTTTTACTGTATTTTTAAGTTTTTTTATTTGTTTTATTTAGAAATGCATTTTTTTCCTTGTATGGCCATACATGTATGCGTAAATAGGGTGTCAATTATCCATTGTTAACTCTTGTTTAACGTAATTTTACATATTTATAAGTTAACAAATATTACTTTCCCAAAAATTTTGTCGCCGTTAGAAGCATAAACATTAATATTTTTTGTTATGGAAGCTTGATATAATATTATTCTGTATATTAAAAGAAAACATACAATTTTCTTTAGCTGTGCCTTGCAAGAACAAGTTCACCCAGGAATTCATCGTTCTTATTTGAACATCCCGTCGCCCGGCGCCTTGAATTGTCTGATTGTGCTACACACCCCTCGGAGTCCGCGACAATCCACCTGTCGCTTTCTTGAGACACGCCTTCGGATTCCCCCCTCTCATGGTGTTGAAAGTTAAGTATTTTTTTGTTTGTTTACTTTTGGGTGGGATTCTTTATGTTCTTTTTCCTTTGTAGTTTTGGGAATGGTTTAGAGTTATATAGTTTTTGATCATTTTTACCTTAGGGATTAAAATGTATTAATGTTATAAGATCAATTCTGTAAAACCTTTTTATTTTTTTTATTTTTTTGTTTTCTTTTTGTGTTTTTTGAATCATTACGCGTAAATTGATAATTGTTTTGAGTTCATTATAAATAAAGTGTTGATTAAAAGGGTGAAATCTAATTGAAGCATCCTATGATTAATCATAGAAGTAAATTTTAATATTGTATATATTTATTTTTTTTTTAGACTGTTGTTGTTCTTTTTCTTAAATTATAATCGTGTGTTTTGAGTAATTTTGTTTTATTTTCATTGTGGTTATCTTTTAAATGTGGGAATCTTTCAGTAACTTTTTTAATTTTTGAAATATGTACTTTCTTTTTTTGTTCGGGGTTGGTACAGTTTTGTATTTCAAATAAATTTTTACTAATAGTTTTTATAACCTGAAATTTTCCCTGAAATTTTGACTTGTAATTTTTACAGTCTCTGACAGTGACAAAATCGCCGACTTGTATGTCGTGTGGTTGAGATTTGTTTTGAGTGTATCTTTGTTGTCTGGTCTGAGCCTTTTCAATGGACTTAGAGGCTTGCGTGTTAAAATTTTGTATTTGTTTTCTTATATTTGCCATATAAGTAGGATATTTTAATAATTCGAGATTGTCTTCTTGACTTTTATATTTTTGTGTGAGAGGTGGAATCTTTCTACCAAAGAAAATTTCGTTTGGCGAAAATCCGATTGTTGAGTGATAACTTGCATTATAATTTGACTTGTATAAATTTAAAATTAATTTTAAATCTCCCACATCGTCCTGTAAAGCCAGAATACATTCTTTGAGCTGTTTGTGAGCTCTCTCTATAATACCATTTAAATTTGGGGTATAAGGGATCGTATGGTTAATTGTGACCCCTAATTGTGTTTGAATATTATGAAAGTTTTTACTTATAAAGCAAGATCCATTATCACATAAAATTGAATTCGGCGTCCCATATCTACTAAAATAGTCAATAAAACATGGTACAATAGATTTTGTGTCTATATTTTTTAGTGGATACAACTCCAGATGTCTCGAAAAATTGTCTATGATCGTTAAGACATAAGAGTCATTAGATAAAGGACCAATAATATCCGTACTCAAATGCGCCCCTGTAACTGCAGGAATTTTTCGAATTTCATGTGGCCATATATTTCGTTGGGGCCTTTTTAGCTGCGTGCATTTGAGACAAGATCTAGCATAATTAAAACAGTCAGTTAACATAGCGTCCCAATAGAAATATTCTCGTAGAAGTAAATACATACGTCTACCTCCAAGGTGGGTTATGTGAAAATCCGACAATGCTTGTATTTTTAGAGAGTTTGGTATAACAATGTTTTCCACATATTCTATAGAATTTCCTTTTTGGATTGAACGTCTGTATTTTAAAGTATTTTTGCTATCCACAAAATAATTTTTATATTTCGGTTCAATTTTCTTCTGTGTCAATTTGTTTTTAATAAATAAAATTGTACTGTCCTGGTTTTGTTTGCTGATTATATTTTCTTCGCTCAGCTTGCAGCCAAGGGGAAAGACCCCGAGATTGCTGCCGACTCCCGCTGTATCCAAGTTATTTATTGTCTGGTCTTCGTGTATCTGGCTGAATCCGGAAACTGGTGAGTTTGTGCATGTGTTATTATTTTTATTTTTGACGTGTTCATTTATGTTTTTGTTTTCGCTACTCTCATTTTGTAAAATATTTTGTGTATTCGGGAGTTTTAGGTTGTCTTGTATTATTTCGCATGATTTATTGGTGTTATTGTTTTGTAATTCAGATTTATCATTTGGAATGTCGATGGGTAGACCCGAATAAATTTGTTTTGAAAAGCTAGTGTCGGTATCAAACGTTATATCCCCCGTTTTGACTGTTTCCGTTCGTGAAAAAAAATCCGCTAAAGCATTTTCCTTTCCCGTAAATACTTAATGTCGAAGTCATATTGACTTAGTTCGTTTAGCATTTTTCTTACCAAATGGGAAGTATTGTTTAGTTTACTTGTATTCTGTAACGGACGGTGATCTGTCAAAACAGTAAATTGCTTACCAAAAAGATAGTCATTGAAATGAAGAATACCTTCATAAATGGCTGTTAGTTCTAGTTGAATGGCGCTTTGTTTAGCTTGAGCTGGCGTTAGTTTTTTTGAAAAATAGGCTACTGGTGCCAATCTATTCTGCCTGTATTGACATAATATTGCCGAGATTGCAATAGCACTAGCGTCAGTGTTTAGGTAAAATTTTTCCTTGAAGTCTGGGCTAATTAGGAACGGTTGATTAAAAAAATGCGCTTGTAAATTTTGAAAAGCTGTCTCTTGTTCGTTCGACCAATTAAATTTAACTCCTTTTTTTAAGAGTTTTTCCAAGCTAGCTGTGTAAATGGCATAATTTTTGATTGATGATCTGTAGAAATTGAGGAGTCCTAAAAAGGCTTTTAGTGATCTGAGATTGTGGGGTTTTTTGAATGACATAATCTTTTTTGTATTATCTGGTGAAGGGGTTATTCCATCTTTTGAAACTTCATATCCAAGATAAATGATGCTTTGGCGCATAAATTGACATTTTTTTTGGGTTTAAAGTCAGGTTGTGTTCGGTTAGGCGCTGTAAAACTATTCTGATTTTATGAACCATTTCCTCTGGGTCATTGGCCCCTATTAAAATATCATCGAAGAACCATCTTATTCCTAAATTTTCCAGTCCCGCCAGGACCTTATTCATTAGTCTTTGAAAAATTTCAGAGCAATTCTTCATGCCAAAGCAGAGTCTTTGGAAACTAAAATTTCCTAAAATTGTAGTGAAACCCAATTTGTCGGCGTAATCTTTAAAATCGCATTGCCAAAATGCGTTACCCATATCAAGCGATGTGTAAAATTTAAATCCGCTTATTGCATGAAGTATGTCTTTAATTTTTGGTAAATTTTGTGGGAAAATTTGTATTGCCATGTTCGTGCTACGCAGATCCAAAACAAAACGATAATCTCCTTTTTGGTCGCTTGTGGACTTTTTTCTTACTAACATAGCGGGAGCAAGCCAATTAGTTTCAGTAGGTTTAATTATTTCTGCTTCCAGCATTTTATCTATTTGATTTTTAGCTGTTTCGCGCAAGTGATATGGTAGGGGATATGCTTTGCATGTAACGGGTGTGTCGTGATAAAAATGCATAGTTGGTTTCACTGCATCACAATGTCCAAGTGACATTAGTGAAGTCGAAAAGGCGTTTTTAAAATTTGTTAATAAGTTGCTTATTTGAAGTTTAATAACTGGGTTTAAGTGTGTTAAATCAAAGTTATCCAGGGAAAATTCAGTTTGTCTTCGTTTCAGTGTGTCTTCTGAGGCAGTAATTAAGTTAACTGTATTTTCTTTGTTTATATTTGAATTTTTAATGTCAATTGCTGTGTGAATATTACCCACTTGCATATGTTTGTTTAAATGTATGTTTTTTTCACCAGCATTACATATAAGGATTTTTGTTTTATTATCTTTAATTGTGTTAATAACCGGAGTGATGATTAAATTTGGATTATTAACTTGAATTGGTTCAAAAAAAACTTGTATATTGTTTTGTGAAAGGGGTGTCTTAGAAACAACATCTACTACTCTCGTTTCTTTGGGTTGTAAGAAGATTTTTTTATTTAGTTTCATTCTAAAACCTTCTTCATCTTCGGAACTTGTATGAATGTTAATCAGTTCGACTTCTGAGTCGTTAATCTCGAAAATACCTTCTGAAATGCGGAGATTTACTCGATGTTTATTTAATAAATCACAACCAATAATTAATTTATAATCATGAAGGTAGTTCTGTGTTATGAAAAAGCCGTGCTTAATTTTTACATTTCCAATTTGAATCGGGAGTTCCGCTAAATACAGGAATTTAACTTTTGAACCCGTGATTGTGGTTATTTGAACATTTGATTGTATAATTTTGACTTTTATTTGCTTATTATTTTGAATTTGTCTAAAGATATCTAAGTCCAGAATTGACACACTGCTCCCAGTGTCAATAAGTGATTTTATGTCTATTGATCCGGCCTTTACATTTATGAGTGTCAGGTTTGAATTTTTATTGTTGTGGCTTGTGTTTGCGATAACATGATTATTGTTATTTTCATTTATTTCATTTATTTGAGTATTGTTCATTTTAATTTGTTGATTATTAATGTGGTCTGAATTTTCTGTTGTGATGGTTTCAATTTGATTTGTCGTATTTTGAACAATTTTCTCGGGGACACTATTGTGAATGTTTAAATCAGTGTTCCCGAGTTGTGTCCTAAAAAATGGTTTTGTGGGTTTATGTTAGGGTCGGTGTGTCTGTTGTATTGTCGATTTTGAGTGCTATTTCCTCTGAAATAGCGTCCACGTGAAATAGAACCCCTACTTCTGTTGAAAGTTCGTCCTCTTGTTTGTACATTTGGGTATGCTCCTCTGTTACTATTATTATTGCCTCTGTTCTGAAAGTTTCGATATTGTTGGTTATTCTGTGGTGGATTAAATTCTCTGGTTATAGGAGTGCTTTGTAATTGATTGTATTGAGTGTTAGATTGTTTTAGTATTTTGTAGACCTCACAGTGGCTTGAGTAGTGTGCGTTTTCGCCACAAAATACGCATTTAATGTTTGTTTCTTCAGATCTGATATTATTTATTTGCATATTGCCGATTTTTTGGATCGTTTCGTGGGCCTTTTGGGAATGTATTGCAGTGGTAACTGCGTCATTGAAATTTTGCGGATTTGTTTTTATTACGTCAACTCTTAATTCAGGTAGAAGTGCATCGAGGAATTTTGACAGTTTAAGTCGGTCGATAATTTGTTTCGTTTCGTTGTTCTCCATTTGGTATCGTGTTCCTAAATAATTGTTTGCCAGAGTTGATACTCTGTATGCGAAGTTTTTTACAGATTCGCCTTCATTTTGTCGACAAGCACTAAATTTCGATTGATTGTCCGTTAACCCAATTTCATCAGAAAAAAACGTGATCAATTTGTCACATATTAGTTTATAATCGTCCGATTCCGACAATTCCGCGTCGTTCAAAAGAAAAGTTAGGGCATTGCCCTTCAATCTTGTTTTTAAAATAGTTAGTTTTTCCTGATTGGACCAACCCGACAGTTCGGCGATATCATTAAACTGTTTAAAGAAAAATTTACTTTCGCTCGGTTCTCCATCAAAAAATGATGTTAGTAGCGCAATTCCATTTATTTTTCCCGAGTTTTGATTTTGTTGGGGATTAGGAGTGGGGAAATTTGTTAAAATGGGTGCAGGAGCTGAAATTGGTGTAAGCGCGACATTACTTTGTGAAACCGGTGCAGTATTTGTTCGTGCACTACGAGTGCGTGTGCCCCTATTATTAGTTAGCACTCTAGCGATTCTACGTCTAGGTGGCATTTTGAAAACTAATAATTAACAAAATAAATCAACAGAAAATTTCATGCACAGGTAAAAGTTATAAATGACCAAGTATATTATTTCACCATTTAGTAAATAATTAATTACTAAAACCATTAAACATTAAAACCAAATTCTTACACTTTTAAAAAAAAGTAATCAATTATTACCATATAACATATAAAACACCAAAGCAACACTGAACGCAAAAAGAAATGACTGAATGTTTGAAATATTAAAACTCATACATTAAAACCCAATTAAATGACATGCATAAACAAATTAGCGTTTGTAGCGAGAGAAAAAAAAAAGTTGAATGTTAACCATTCTTTAAAGAAAATTTAAAAAAAATAACCAAAATATCCCCACACTGGATCCTGGGACCGGGCACCATTGCTATGAATCTACGTGGTTAGTAGGTTCTTTATTTAAATAAAACATCCAGAGTGAGAATGCATTAAGGTTATTTATTATGATTAAGTAATGATGGATATTACAATAATTGACATAGTATTAATTAACATCTCTACAGAGGATCCGAAACTAATATGTTAACTCTATTCGGTTTTACGGGAGCTAATTGGTACCTGGGAAACTTTGCACCTCAGTCTTGCAAAGTGTCTTCACTGCTAGGCATGGGCGTTGATGGAGAAGTCTGATGAATGAGGCAGGGGCGCTGAGGTAAGGCCTCGGGAGCCAGGATTGCATTGGACTGGGATCCCATCGTCGGAAACTCGGCCGCGGAGGTTAGGTGATGAACTGCAGCATTCGGATGTGGGATTCCTCCCAAGGCTATTAAGCAGTTAAATCTCTCAAGTCGCTCTCTCTTCTCTGCTGACCCCACATCACCTCTTTAGATGCAGAAAAACCTAGATCCTCCTCAATCGCTCCCATTCGTTAGCTGGGGGTCAAGGGGTCAGTTATGTAAATATTTATTCCCCCTCTTGTGTTCTCATTGGGTATAGGGGGTTAGCATCACGCCTCCCTTATTTGGTATTACCAGACTTCCTGTCTGGTCAACAACCCAGTCTTGTCATTGCTAGGTTGCCATATCCTGTTGGTTGGCTTGCCACATTTGGCATGACCTGTCAATACTCTTGGATATTGACTGTGTCACTATAAAAAGAACTATACATTGAAAAGTTGTTTTTCAGATCCTGATGAAAAAGGACCAAATACTCACCAGTTAGGTCGCTAATAATTTTCATTTAAGAATTTTTTTATACTTGAAAAAGGATATATTGCCACCATTAACCACTATTTTTTTTACAGCATCCTAGTCGCAGAAAAACTTTATATTACAATAAGACCTCATTTTCTTTCAAGGAATTTTATTAACTATTATACACAGAGCTTAACTCATTACGACGGTTGGCAAGAAAATGAATTAAAAAGCTCATTTTCGCGTGAAAAAGCTTATATAAACAAAATATAAGACAAATGAAGACCATAGTCCTAAATAAGTTATGTATGGCAAATGAAGTTACACGAAATACGAGTTTAAAAATTGAAGATAACATTTTTACCTTGGAAATGAAGGAGTTGATGGCATTCACATAGTCGTTGTTAAATGTGCCAATCCGTTCGTGGATGATCAGATCACGAACATTACTTTAAAAAGAAAAAAAATGGTATATATTACTAAACAAATAGAAATAACTACCAAAACAGTTTCATGCAATTGGTCCATACTACATATTCCCTTTTTAAAATTCTCTAAGTAAGTCGAGTACCAGTTACTGCTTTGTCAAACAAACGTAAAGAAATGGAGTTTCCTTGATATTTTGCGTCTTATGCTAGTTTTCTTACTAGTAATCTTTTCTTGGATTTAAGGGGAATTCAAAATCGTGAAAATATATGAATTTCTGGATTCGGAAAAGCGGTTTTGCCTGTTTCCAGCTTTGTATAAAAATGGAATTTAATTCCCGTTTCGAGTTGTTTATCTGGGCATAAAAGCAAAATTATTGAAATTTGTTGGAGCGTGAAGATAATGCCGGGAATTGGCTCTTATTTCCTTTGAATTTGGAAGTTGCATTCAATAAATAAATATTTAAGCTTACTGTCGAATATGATAACTTTGGGCTCTAGATGGTAACTTTGGCCAGAGCTTTTGAAGCCAATAACTTTTCATTAAATATACTCTTAAAAATGTACTTGCCTTTTTCAGTGAGTGACAGCTCTGTCCTTACCTAGGAGTAAAAAGATTGTCAGGAAGGAAAGTCAGTACTACACAGTCAGTGCCAACCTAAGTTGGGTAAATAGAAATATGCTATGGAGAAGATCCTTTCGCGCATGTAAAGAGTTCTATTTGTGAATCCATCCAGAACACATGCTTAAAACATTAATTTCGTTTAAGGTCTAGTAGATTTCAATATTATTTTTTAAAAAAATTGGCAATTTTTTCAGAATAAATAGTGTATTTTGGTTAAATTGTATTCAGATCATTTTGTATGTAAATATTACCTACAAGAGTTTCCAACTAACGGACCAATCGTGCTTTTCCCTCTTCCTTTTTACTCTTTTTTTTTTTACCCAAGTTAGGCTGGCACGGAGTGTAGAGTTTTATCCATGGGCTAAAGTTACCCCATTAGACAGTATTCAGTTACATCAACAACCAATATTTTTAAATATTTTTTTTTAAATTCCATTTCTATATAACATCAAAGTATATTTTAAAACAAAGTACTTTAATATCTAATATGTCCAACGTTAAGGTTGCATTGCGATTGATTGTAGATGAAATATGTAGAAGACTTTTGCCAAAAAACAAGTAAGTTTATAACAGATGCTGTCACTTAGAACTGTTTCCGCACAAAAAGCCATGCGTCCAAATGATGGCAAGACACGGCATTTGGTTCTATATCGAACTTTTAAGTGTCAAAATTTAAAAAAATAAAACTATTTTTAGTCGAAAATTCAATAACAATTGCTTCTCGTTTGCTACATTTATTTGTATTTTGAGTAATAAATACTTAAGTGCTCACACTTAAAAAGAAGTAAAATATTTCAAACAACATAATAATATTAAAACTATCCATAACCTTCCATAGTAAATCTAATTTATATAATTGAAGTACTTCAAATTCGAGAGATTTTCTGAGATTTTCAATGTCTTCTAGGTTTGATGCTTTTAAATTCTTGACATATTACACTTTTCTGCAGCATTTGCAGTTTAGGAATCAAAGTTGGTGACGGATAAACAAACGGACAGACATACTTATGTAAAAGTTTCTATTTTTTTGTTATTGCAGTTTTAACTTAAGATGTTATTGGCCATTATTTGAGTTGTTTATCTGGTTTAAAAGCAAAATTATTGAAATTTGTGGGAACATGAAGTAAACGTCAAAAATACTCCGCCCACTTACAATATTTAACCATCAATCCACTTAAATACAAGTAAAATATCAGGTAAAGAACATTTATTTTAAAAATGTAGCATACTAAGTATACTGGAAATATGCAAAGGAAAAGTTCTAAAAACAAAAACGAACATAGCTACCCTCTTAAAGTCATTTAAAACTCCCAGGTACGCATCTATTGTTTTCTAGCTGGGAACAAAAGAGGCTCAAAGTTCGGAACAGAAACTTTTCGCATCCTGCTCCCCATATCCCATGAGAATTGTAACTTTTAAGATTCCTTTGAGAGATTTCGTACTTTGAAATAAACAGGGTCTCCAGATGCTTTTATTGATCGGGGTCCTGCCCCGAAGAAAAATACTAAACTTTTGCCATCAAACTTTAGAATAGAATATGGATATTTTAGAAATGAATTTATATGCAAATGCGTAATAGTTGTGACTAATAATGCATTGGCTTTATTATCATTCATTAGCTTTTGAGTTGGATTTGAGAATTGTTAAGTCAAATTATTATTTATTTTATGCTAGTGCATCTATTTTAATTACAAAAAAGTATAACTCAGATTTTTTTTCAAAAATATATTTAATTTTATTAAAAAAATATTTAAATGTGTTTTTAGAAACCAGTGGGTCAAATTGAATCGTGTTTTTCATGGTTTTATTTTTAAATAATTGCCTTAGTAATCTATGAACATGTTATCAATCTACTTTTACTCAAGATAAGAATTTAATAATTTAATAATATGGTAATATGGGTGCATTTTAAGATAATTTTTTTCAGAAACTAATAACAATTTTCCAAAAAGCAACAACACGCTTATGCCATATATATTATTTATTTGTTAAAGGATGAATAGTTTTATGCATACTTATAATGACAAAGACAGTGAATGCGCCCTCTAGAAGGGAGAGTGTAGGCTTTATAGCCCATTACCCAGCTCGCCAGAAGAGACAGTCACAAGAGACACACAAAGAAAGGACAACACAAACACATAGACAAATAACAACATTTCGGTTGACGGTCACAAACATCCATGCCTTACCGGTATTCGAACCCGACCCCAGCAGCTCCAAAGGCTAGCGTCCTAACGATTTCGCCACCGGGGCGGCATGCATACTTATAAACTATCAAATCAGTATATAATGTTTATTTTTTTACAATAAAGAGCGACAGTCCCATAGAGCTAATGCATTAGTTTTGAAATCAAAAAGTTTGAAAAAGAATTGCTTTGCCATGCTTTCCCAGTTTCACTAAGTATAGGAATCATCATTACATCAATTAAAAACAAAATTGAAAAAAAAAATCTATACTTATCAGTGACGCTATCTGCTGCATATTTTTAGCATCTTAAAACTTCAAAAATATGTAATTCAATAACTAGACAACATTTTCGTTTCAAATTTATTTCATTTCGATGTTATGTAGATTCCTATGCACGGGAAAAAGGGCTAACAGGCCAAAGCAATACTTCTGTTAAAGTTGTTATTTCGAAACTAATGCATTAGCTCTATGGTATTGACAGTCTCTTTTAAATGCATAATAGATATTTATGCAACTAGTGCGAAAAGTAATGCTTTTTAAAACAAGTGGATTTTATTTCACGAGCGAGGTACGAGCGAGTGAAATAAAGACACGAGTTTTAAAAAGTTTACTTTTCGCACGTGTTTCATACACTATTTTTTATAATTGCGTGAAAAAATCAAATCTCATTGGTTCAAAAATAATTCACGTGCTAATTAGACTAAAATAGACTAAGAGATGTCAAGGAAAACAACCAATGAACTCGCAGTTCGGAGCGCGTGACGCTATAAAAAACCAATAAGCGTGTTTCAACATTTTGTCAAAGAAAGCAACCAATGAACTCTCAGTTCGAAGGGCGTGACTTAAGAAATATTCCCATCGCGAGAAAAAAATTCATTGATTCAAAAATAATTCACGCGCATAATATTTTTAAATACAGCAGATCGATAAATCTTTGGATTTTATGAGTATTATCAAATCGAAATTTTACTTGAAATATTGGCATCTTATAAAAAGAGTGCGACAAAGTCTTTTTTTCACTGCTTTTGGGTGAAAAAAAGTACTTTTTTTCACTGTTTCAAAAAGTCTAGCTTTGTGCACGCGTCTGATATTGAAATTATAATGTAAAAGTCAGCTTTTTTTCACGCAATTATAAAATAGATATTTATGCAACTAGTGCGAAAAGTAATGCTTTTTAAAACAAGTGGATTTTATTTCACGAGCGAGGTACGAGCGAGTGAAATAAAGACACGTGTTTTAAAAAGTTTACTTTTCGCACGTGTTTCATACACTATTTTTTATAATTGCGTGAAAAAAATCAAATCTCATTGGTTCAAAAATAATTCACGTGCTAATTAAACTAAAATAGACTAAGAGATGTCAACGAAAACAACCAATGATCTAGCAGTTCGGAGCGCGTGACGCTATAAAAAACCAATAAGCGTGTTTCAACATTTTGTCAAAGAAAGCAACCAATGAACTCGCAGTTCGAAGGGCGTGACTTAAGAAATATTCCCATCGCGAGAAAAAAAAATCATTGATTCAAAAATAATTCACGCGCATAATATTTTTAAATACAGCAGATCGATAAATCTTTGGATTTTATGAGTATTATCAAATCGAAATTTTACCTTGAAATGTTGGCATCTTATAAAAAGAGTGCGACAAAGTCTTTTTTTCACTGCTTTTGGGTGAAAAAAAGTACTTTTTTTCACTGTTTCAAAAAGTCTAGCTTTGTGCACGCGTCTGATATTGAAATAATAATGTAAAAGTCGGCTTTTTTTCACGCAATTATAAAATAGATATTTATGCAACTAGTGCGAAAAGTAATGCTTTTTAAAACAAGTGGATTTTATTTCACGAGCGAGGTACGAGCGAGTGAAATAAAGACACGTGTTTTAAAAAGTTTACTTTTCGCACGTGTTTCATACACTATTTTTTATAATTGCGTGAAAAAAATCAAATCTCATTGGTTCAAAAATAATTCACGTGCTAATTAGACTAAAATAGACTAAGAGATGTCAAGGAAACCAACCAATGATCTCGCAGTTCGGAGCGCTTGACGCTATAAAAAACCAATAAGCGTGTTTCAACATTTTGTCAAAGAAAGCAACCAATGAACTCGCAGTTCGAAGGGCGTGACTTAAGAAATATTCCCATCGCGAGAAAAAAAAATCATTGATTCAAAAATAATTCACGCGCATAATATTTTAAAATACAGCAGATCGATAAATCTTTGGATTTTATGAGTATTATCAAATCGAAATTTTACTTGAAATGTTGGCATCTTATAAAAAGAGTGCGACAAAGTCTTTTTTTCACTGCTTTTGGGTGAAAAAAAGTACTTTTTTTCACTGTTTCAAAAAGTCTAGCTTTGTGCACGCGTCTGATATTGAAATTATAATGTAAAAGTCGGCTTTTTTTCACGCAATTATAAAAAAATATTTATGCGTCGCAACTTTCAAAGTTGTATAATCAAATTATTGCTTACAATATACTTTACACAAAAACATAAAAAATAATCAAAGCACGAGGTAATGTAATTTTGGTATACAAAGGTAATATTTAGTAGGGTACTATTACTCTATAATTTTATCTATGTTTTAAATTTTTATACTGATAATTATTTATTATTTTGAAGAAACACTTCATGACTTAAACTGGAATGAATTTTACACACGATAACTAATTACTTTCAAGTAATAATATAGTAAAATACCATTTACACTCTAGACGTTAAAAAATATCTAGATTAACAATGCTAACTCTTTACGATACTTTAGCCCTACTTACGTTTCAAATAACTGCAGAATAATAACCTCTTGTCAGGGAAGTGCAACTGCACCCACATAATGAATATAATTATCACCCTACTTTCCTTAACTGTTCGAAATGAGCCTAATTTTTCAGGAGAAGACAATTGAAGTAAAAACGTCCGTTCTTCTTTCGAGCTTTCATTCCCTTGTAAATGTTTTTTAAATGTTATTTAGAATATGAAGATAACTATAATAGATATTCATTACCTTTCGATGTAATAAGCTGTTTTACAAAATATAGTGTAGAAGAGTCAATGAACCAATTCGACATTCGAAAAATTTAGATTTAGAGGAAATTTTTTGCAAATATTGAATATTTTTTATTTACGGCTTTCTATTCAAAAATTGGGAATCTATGTGCCTCTGTACACATTTAAAAAAATGTTTTTAAGGTTTCTATAACCTCAGTAGTAAAGATTCTGTTAAAATGCCTTTTTAAAATATCGGACTTATTTTAAAATGTAGATAAAGGTATCCTGAAAAATATACCTCCTTAAAAGTTGTTTTTCCCGCGTTTTATAGTTTTAAAGAAAGTTACTAACAATTTACATTTAAACTTAACTATTACTTTTCATAAACATTTCGTGTCTCGTTAAACACCCTCAAACTTTTCTTTTTGGACCGTTGTCATAGTAATAATTAACTTTAATATTTCAAAATATAATGTGCAAGAAGTTAAATTTCAATACAACAAATATGATATCAGAATTCCCATTTAAAGGTTAATAGAAAAAATTTCTGCATCTTGTAAGTAGATGAAGGAGTTTGCCTAAACATTTTTCAACAAGTTAAACATATACAACTAAAATTAACAAACCAGAAGAGTCTTTTAAAATGTTGTTACATTTAAATTTTAAGTTATGATAATAAATTCACTTTGATATATATAAGAGTTGAGTGAACCATGTTTAAAAAAATGCCCATAATACTTCTATATAGGTACGCATTTCTGCCTATTATTAATATAAATGTTATTGACGTTTCTTTTTTGTTAAAAATTTATAAGCCGTGTATGTTTTTAAATCACTTATTAAATAAATATTTGATTGTATATTTTGTGTGTGAAATATTTGGTCGGATTACAATAAAATTAGAAATCAAGAATCGGAAACATCGGATTCTTATCGGAAAACAAGTACGTTTTTGACAGCAAATGTTATCTATAACCGTTTCTACACAAGATTTTAAAGCACTAGAGAAAAAAAACTCCAAACACAGCAACCAGTTAAAATTTAAACTTCTAAAAGCTTAAATTAACTATTTTAATTAATTTTCTTTCAAAATTTTTTATAAATATTTTTTACAGTCTGATTAATTTTTTTTTATCGAAGACTAATTGAATATTTAGTAAAAACAAAAAATATGAAACTACTCCAATCTAAGCTAACAAATAAGAAATGTAATTTAAAATTAACCAGAATTTTATGCGAAAAATGGAATGCCTTTCCACTTTCCTAGTAAACTACATTTTATTACGTCATTCTAAAACTGATTGGAGACAAAACTAAATTTTGCTCCAAATATTATTTCTAAATAAATAAAGTTTTTTAATTTCAAAAATGATTTTAAAAACTAATAAATTTCAATGACAATTCAATGGGGAATTTGCCGATATACAGACAGATGTCCGTCCGGACTTACAAACAGAAGGACAAAGCATAATAGATGGGTCTCTGAGATCATACTTACCTAACAATAAAGAATTTTAAAATCAGACGAATAGAACCGATTTTGGAAGGAGAGTACGTTCGTACGACAGACAGATTGGCATCGTCAGCGTGACAATACACACTTTTTCCTTTTCAAAATTCTTTTGAATTGAAAAATAAGTAGGGTAAAACTTAAATTAAGTCTTTTGGGGATTTAATTCCCATCCCATTATATAAAATAATTAGGATGTACTAAGAAATAAAATTTAAACGCTAGTATTATAAACCGTAAGGGTCATAAAACTTGTAAGAAATAAAACAAAAAAAAATTGTACTAATTTTATTATTAGAATAGTGCGCATAGTTATATCAATAAAACTGTTTTTATAATGAAAATACTTTGAGCTTGCGACCATAATAGTTAATCAAAATTTTAGAACTAAGTCTATTTATCACTGACGAAACTGTTGCAATCATTTTATTTTGTGAGAAAATTGGTTTTCAAAGTACATTTAATTTGCAAATGTATGCATATAATTCTGTGAGTTTAAGTAAGCCGACAGCATTAATATAACGATTTTTTGCCAATTTCATCTAAATCAAGTCACTTAAATCCCATTCACACTATTTGTCGGTCTCGAAAATACACCAATTTCAGAAAGAAACTATTTCCTAAAATTTAACTAAGGGTATGTAAGCACAATCTTTGTTTTCTAACAGTGAAAATCCCTGCTTGTCATCCCGCTCAAATCCGCAATTAACGTCCAAAGAATTAGCTAAAGAAAAAGCTTGTTTTTCCCAAGAAGACTTTACTAGAAGCACTGAGAATATTAATTAAGACGAATGCCGAATAGAAGGAAATCAACGGGATTTGAGAATCAATTCGGAAGACGGATGAAACGTTGCCTGTGCTATGGTTTGGCATAGTTGTTAAGAAGTGCAGGGTGGTTATAAAATAACACTCGCTTTTCGGAGTGGTCTGTAGCTTTAATGAATAATCCAAATGCAACAAAAATTTTGAGGCACTTACTAATTAAGAAGGGGGGGGGGGGATTATGGAATCATAAAAAACAAACTCATCTCTTGACCAGGGTTCTAAATTACCAGGCGTAATTGGATGCGTTGGCCGTAATTAGCCATAATTAGCTACGCCTTGTAATTAGACCATGGTCAAGAGACGAGTTTATTTTCTATGATTCCATTCTTTTTCGAAAAAAAAAGAAGCTCGTCCCTAGACCAGGGTTCTAAATTATGAAGCGTAATTGGTTGTGTTGGCCGTAATTGGCCATAATTGACGACACCTCGTAATTTAGATTCTGGTCAAGAGACGAGTTTGTTTTTTATGATTATTCTTTTTATGATTATTTTTTAGAATTCTGTCTTTTTTATGATTCCATTCTTTTCCCCCCTTCTTAATTAGTAAGTGTCTCAATTTTTGGTGCATTTGGATTATTCATTCAAGCTACAGACCACTCCGAATAGCGAGCGTTATTTTATAGCCACCCTGTATTTGCTCTAATTTTTTTTAAAGTATTTTGAGAAATACTATTTTAACCTTAGGGATGCTCGAATTATGGAGGAAAACATGTATTTTAAGAATACGAAGAAACCCTATCTAACTGAATGTAATTGAATAGATTTGTAAATTTAACAGATCAATTACAAACATGGTATAGAAAAAAGATACTCGAACCCACAAACTGTCATACTATAAGATAATTTTTTGTCCAGCTTGATCCGAAAAGTTACCAGAAATTATTTTTTCGCCATTGGTTTCTTTGGTAGAACTTTTTTTACCCTTTTCACAAAAAATACTGATTGGGTTGGGGAACGCTCAAAGGCAGTACATAGGTACCGGGTTCAATTCCTGATATACGGACATGGATACATGTTTTTTATTTAATTTGTCCTTAGTACACTATAACATACTCGCTCGTTAAATCTGTGGAGTCGAAAGTAAAGAACAGGCCTCAATATCACCACTGCTTCGCTAGTGGTGACCTCTCAGAAGTCCAACTCATTTGTCCAGTCATTTGAACAGGGTTCTACATTACGAAGTGGCTTTGTTAAAGCTTCTCATTGAGGCTAGAAGTAGACAGCTGGAAAACGTACAACCATACCAATTAAAATACCAGGGTTTTAAACTACGAGGCGTAATTGGCTGCGTTAAAGCTCCTAAATAAGGCTAGAAATAGGCAGTCGGAAACGATTACATTACATTACCAACTAAACATTAGTCATCCGGCGGAGTAGTGGTTAAGGCCTCTGGAGCTGCTGGGTCCGGGTTCGAATCCCGTTCAGGCATGTTTGTGTTTGTCGAGTATATGCGGAGTACGCGCTCGTAAAATTTGTTGGGTCCGAAAGTCCTGTGGGCGGTCATTGCGCAGTTTCCCATGGGTACAGGTCCCTGGAGAAAATTTCCCTCCCCTTCAGGGACATGTCTAAATTGCGGAGGTGGCGACAGATGGCAACATCTGTCATATGTGTTTGTGTGTGTCTTGTCTTGTCCTACTTGACGAGTGAAAGTATATGTCTACCAACCTACCAACTAAACATTAGTCGAGCGCTTGTTACAATGTTGTCAAACCTAAACATAGTGTTGTTTAAAGCTTCTTAGGCGTTCTTTTCTTGTAGTTTATGTTTGCTATATATACTGATTCGTCTGAAGTAATTAAGTCATAGGCGAATTGAGTGTGTCATACATTCACAATTAATTATCAGGTCTTTTCTGTATCTCGAAGTGATATTTTGTTCTAAGACATTTTATTAGATTGTTTTTAAAAAAAGCAAAAGAGAAGAAAATTCTCATTTTGAAAGATAGTACATAATAATATATTCAAATAAAATTTGAATAAATAGATCTCCTTTTTAATTTATTATCAAAATACAATAAAACTTAGTGAAAAGTTCGTATAATTTCTCATTTATATTATTCAATTTGACAGAATAAAACATTTAGAATGTTTCGGTATGATTATTTTACCCACTAAGTTAAAGCTATCATTGTAATATAAAAAATCAATTTAATTAAAACTAAGGGTCACAAACTGTAAGTAAAACCTTAAATAAATTTCAAATCCTTGCACTGCTTACCTTCAAACCCTTGTCCTCCTACTCGTAAAAAAATATGTTCACATTGCTTATGCCTTTAATGAAATCTTAATTTAATCAATCTTAACTTAAGCTTATGCTTAATCTAACTATGAGTGAGTATTGGGAGTGAAAGGGAAAGGAGAAGCGGCAACTGTACTAACTTAAAGTATAATCAATATATTTTTTTGCATTCACTCAAGAGCAAATTTATTACTAAAAAATATAATTATTAAAATTTTTAAGTCTAACATTTATCTTTACAAAATCTGCATAGACAGTGACAATACATTCTTATTTATCAAATATTTGTGTATTTGAAATACGTTTATTTGAAACTATTTATTTAACACTATGCTGTACAAAAAATATTTTCAATTCCGAACAAAATACAAAGTCTACATCATTGAAGTTCACATAAATAATTAAATCACATGTATTGTATAACGAATAAATAATCGGTTAAATGCTTTCACACTTTATAGAAAATTGTAGTTATTTGTCGTCTATAATAATAAAAGAAAGAGTCTGTCTGTCGGTCTGTCTGTCTGCCTGTCTGTGTGAATGTCTGTGGATCGCAAAAGACCTACTTAGACAGCTCTAAAAAATTCGAAATTTTTAATATAGATTCCTTTTAATACCTACGTGTGCACCTGAGGCTTAGTTTTTTCATATTTGATTGTGATTTTTAATTAATATAATTAGTTTCAAAAAAACGTCATCCACGTGGGATTGCGGGACCATAACAGGGCTTGAAAATACATGGACCGGGCCGAAACGGGGGCTTGACGCCATCCTCTATTAGTTTGATTGGTTGAGATATATGCACTCGCCCTAAGGCTGCTTCATCCTCTATTAGTTTTTGCTTTTTAAGTGCACATGGGCTAACACGAATTTAATTTTGTTCTGTTTTTGAGTGTATTTTCACAAGTAAGCATGCCTCTAAAAGGAAGCTATGCGAAGTTAACGGGTTCCCAGTAAGGCGGGACCATACTGCTAGTGTTATATATTTCTTAATATCAGCTTTAAATTTAAAGAACATAACTTAACAATTGAATGTATTTTAAAGGAATGTATTTATTTTTATAAATTTAAATAAACTGCACTTAATTATAAATACTTTATGTATAACTTAAAAAATGCATATATTGGTAGTTTATTGTAAATACTAAATTATTGAGGGTTGAAACATCAAAATGATTGTAAACGAAATGGATTTTAAGACACATCTTAAATCAACACTTATTCGATTATACAGTGCTTGGCAAGTTTCTTCAATACAAAGTTCAAAATATTGTATTAGGATAAATCTTTTACCTTTTGTGGGGTGCACTAAATTTGTAATGAATTTTATGATAATTTAATACACTTTAAGGGACAGTTTACCCCTCATTATTTAGCATTGAATACAATAGCGACTATTTAAATGTCATCATTGCCGTTAAAAATGGAAAAAAAACTTTAAATGTGCATATTTAAAAAAAAAATAACTACCAATATTCATTTTCAAAAGAGGGGGGAAAGGGAGGAATATTTATTGAAAACCTATAATATTTGCACCTAAACTATTAATATTTTTAATTATTCATTTATTGTAACGACGTATGTAATCTTGGGAGACTTTCAATCATCTCCCCCTATTTCTTTAACCAAACAAAACGAAATTGAACGAAACCAAAACAAACACGATTTCATGAAACAAAAACATGATAATCTCACAGCAAACCCCTCCAGGCCAAATTCCTTGTACTTTCATTTGAACAATGCTCTTATACTACTTATCGCAAAAGAAAAAGTTCATTACACCTTGAGATTCAATTCCAAACAAGAGCTAATGATCTTCATTTCAGAAAATTAGAAGTCTTGCAGCGATCCAATCATAACATGTTACCTGATGAGCCCCGTTCCCAGGGGCTCTCTACAGATTTTTATTCACCAGTTTCCATTTGTTTTTGTGTGTTTGGGTGGTTTAGCAAAAGAATGACACATGTTGAATACTTTTCGATATCAGTTAATGCAGGTATTTGTAGTTTTTATAAAAATTACTTTTTCTCTGATGATTCGTTTCAGTAACCGAAAATATAATGATTCAGTAAATGTTTGCATTTTAAGCTATTAAGCATTGAAAAAGAATAATTACAACAAATCAATGGGTAGCAGCCAAAACAAAATTCCCCTTTATAAATTGTTCCTATTATATTTAAAATGTGCAAAAAATCGTCAAATTTTTATTCAATTGTCCAATTATTTATTCAATTTTTCAACAATTACTTTAGCATATAATGCAATAAGAAGTATTTTTTGGCTACTTATTTCATGAAATTTTTAATAAAGAAATGCAATGCATTTCTTCTATTTAAATATCAATGAGTTTTTATGAAAATAACATACTTTTCCGCAGTTGTAAAACAAAGTAACTCGTTTTCAGTTTCTAAAAATGAAGTTTACCTGAAAAAGAGTTTTTACATTGATACCCAGTTGTTTGTATCAATTAGACCATATAGAAGTACGAATACCTAAATGACAAATACCTTAATAATTTTATTATAAATCTTGAATTAAAGCTTCATTAAAGGCTCATGAACTACCTATGCAAACTAATTTATTATTGACTAATTTTGGTAAAGTTTTTACGTTAATTCTTTTAGGAGTCCTCAAACCTATAATATACTGTTATACCTAAAACCTTGTTAATCAATCCTTTTGAACTCAACAATTAAATACTACCAATGAGATACTTCTTGTCCATCCGTATTTTATCTTCATTGGTCTTAATGAGGCGGGGTTTTTTTGCAGTGGCAAGTCCTTTTCTCTCGATCTCATGTACCTCAGGGATCCTCAGAGGCAAAACCTCGCAACCATCTCTTGAGTAATTGCTCTGATTGGGACTCCACGAATGCCATGGATAAATAGAGAAGATTTCATCTCCTTTGTTTCGAGTTGTTGGACGAAGAAATGTAAACAATGCTGGAAAATAATCAATTAACAACTGTTAATGTTAAAGAAGGGTTCCTAATATGACGATCCTAGAACAATCGGGTACAAGTGTAGCTTTAAGCTTTTGTTAAAAGTGGTAACGTTAAAGGTATCATAAATGTTCAGTCCGTCAATCACCCACTTATATAGCCCAAATTACAATTGCTACATGCAAGTGTGGTCGATCAAAAAATTCAGCACATTGAAATTAGAAGACATTGAAAATTTAAGAAACAAATTCGAATTAGAAGTACTTCAGTTATTTAAAGAAACTAAAAAACTTAATGCTCATTTAAAAAGCATAAGAAGCCATTTTTATTGAAATAAAATCACCATTACCATGCACAATAATCGATCAAAAAACTTTGTTTTAAATAATGAATTAAAAGAAATTTATTTTTTTCTGCATAAATCAGTTTAAAATGACGTCAAGTATATTTCAAAAAGAGATTCTTTGATTGTATGTTAATATGAACTGTTTTCCTTCTATTCAAAAACGAGGAATAATATATACTTATTCTTTTGAAATATAAATTATTCTTGCAAACGATAACAAATATTTATTGAATTTGAAAAGAAAATAAATGAAACTAGTCAAATATAGAATCACTGTTTTGTAGCTATCATCAAGCGAATGGTTATAAGTACTAACAACCTCTTATGTCAGCTACTTCTCTGAGACCCTACTAACCTTGTCTTTCTTATATTAATGTGTAGTTACTTATACGCCTTGGGCTCGAGGAGTCCCCTTATATAAGGTTTCGGTTTTTGTGTATTGGAACATGTATGTTTAATACTGCTATATATAAAAAAACTAGATATGATGTTTCCCTCGTGCGTTTTGGTTTTTGATAACATATTAAAAAGCTAATTTAGATCTTCAAAAGCTTTTTTTCCTTTGCGTTTTTTGCATATTATTATACTCTAAGCGATATTAAAATTTTCTAACGATTCTTACTTCTTGAGAGTTTTTTTGAAATCGGTAAAAGATGAAAGAATTCGATTAGAATTATTTATTTGCTCTTCACCACCCAACTTTTCGATATTCGATTGAACCACGAGACAACAAATTCAAAACATTCGTGAATCTTTTTGATTGATAGTAGTTTACAGAATTCGATTTCGAAGCTTCGATTGTAAGTCTTCTTTAACGGGACACAACTGTTGCCCGCAAACTGATTTATCATGCATCCAATTCTTTATAGAAAAAAAACTGTAAATAACATTTTCCAAATAGCATTTTGTTACTATGCAGGATTTCAAGAAATTGATTTCAATTTTCCGATTTCATTTCCTCGTAAACAGCGATTTTATGTATGGAATTCTTTTTTTTCTTCTCATATTTCTCTATAGGATTATTTTAAATTCGTTCTTTCCACTTGAAAATCATTGTGTAAGCGAGTTGAACTAAAATTTATCGATTTTACGTTATTTTTCTTAAAAGCGGTAGACATTTTTTTACCTGTGTTTCATTTGTAGGAATCTTTAATAAAGTTTAAATAAAGTTTTTATGATTTTAATAGATAAATCAATTTATTATTAAAATTTATTAATGTGTTTTTTGCATCGATCGGTCGTTGAACGTTTACGGTTGCACATTTATAGGTTCAAAATAGAGTTTCAACACAGCAACCACGCCTTGTAATTTTGAGCAGTGATCAAGAGGTGAGCTCGACATCTGAGCTTTGTATACATATATTATAAATATATATTTACTGTTTTAAAATTCCTTAAACTAAATTTTTAAACTAAAAGAAAAATATCCCAAAAGATATTTGGTTCGTTAAAACTACGCTTATACACTCTAAAAAGAATCTGTAAGGTTACTAAGAATTCTCTAGGAAACTCAGCTTCCATAAGTTTTTTTAGTAATGTTACATAAGAAATATGTGTATATATTACTAATTAAAGCTTAGTATCCAATACAATCATTTAAATTGCAAGCATACTATAAAAACTTCAGTAAACGTTACAAGATATATTCTAGTAATCAATACATCCACTTTTGTAGTATCTTTACTAGGAAAACCTTAGTAGCTAGCAGTTTCAAAAATGTTAAACAAGAGGGCGCGACTAATTTTCTTTTAGTCAAGTATTATTTCGACTTTTCCGGAGCAGGTCGCAGTATAGAACTCGCAACCTCAAGATTAGCTCGCTCATCTTTCAACGAGAAGTAGCACGTTTGTCCACGCGGTCATCGGGACTTGCAGAATCTTTGCATGTAAATAATGAGGTTAAAATCTTGATCAATATAAAGCTTTCGGATATGAAGTTTTAGAAATAATTTAACGCAATTTGTATGTATGTACTAAAATAAAAAAAAACACGTTTTTCGGTTTCTCATCGTTGTGATATCGATTCGTTATAATTTTTCGATGAAACGTACATTGATTGAATTTTCACCTTTGGCCGATATCGAATCAGGCTCTTATCTCTTAGTCTCGTACACTTTCAATTTACGGATGCGATCACCGGTTGGTTTTTGCTAAATCCGATGGCCGATTGAACAAATTTCGAGAAACAAAACAATGCAACAAGGGAAACTACGCATCTCTCAAAAAGATAGCCAGGTGGCGCTGTAAGCGTTACATCAATTTACTTAGTATTGCTTAGTATTACTACAGTAGTTTCTTTAGGTTACAGATGATTTTCTAGTAAATGGTGAAAACCTGTAAAGTTACTAAGTAATCGTTAGTAAATTCAAGCCAAATTTTTTACAGTGTAGAGTACAAATTCAGTTGAATTAATATTATTGTATTAAATTAATTGGGTTTGCAAATTATATCTTTTATACTAACTAATCTTCGTTGAGTTATATCTGAAGATGGTACAATAGTTTGTCCCTAGTTATAGTTTGTCCTAATTATTTCGAATCATAAGCAAGGCATATGGTTGACACTTGAGCAGGAATCGAATCCTACGCAACTTGGTATTAATGGTGTATGTAAACGAGAATGTCGAGCGTGATGTATGTAAGCGAGAAGGAGGGGGGCATAAACCCTCCAATGAGGGAGGGTTTGACGTTTCATTCCATGGATTTGGCAAGAGACTATCTTTTGGGTTAGAAATCCTGCTAGACCACTTTGTCCCCTACTGGAGGGGTTGACATTCCTTGGATTCGATGGCTCATGTAAATGCGCCTACTGTCAAGTACCCTATTTAGGAAGCATTTGTTTTCATACCTATATAAACTTCCAACCCTAAATAATATTTAATTGCACACCTCTAGCGCAACGAAAATTCAATCAACCGAGCTAGTGACTATGTGATATCTGGCACGAGTCCTACGATTTCCTCCAAAGATTCACAACCTTGCTGTTAATTTAAGGGGTCTAAGGAGTCTTAAAAATGTGCAAAGAAGGAACTACAAAGTATAGTTTGATCTCTCATGTAATTTTTTAACTACTCAATATACAAGTATAATTTTTTTATATGTGATTCTACAAGATTTATTTATTATAAAACAAATTTTAAAATTTATGAAACTTTAGCCAAAACTAAAATAAATGATATTAAACATAAAGCTATTTGAACACACTGTGATTAGGCTTGCGCGGCAAATTTTGAGGTCAAAATTGAAAAAATGACCAAGAAAATGACTTTATATTGTACAAATATGTACAAACTAGGACTTATACCTAAATTCTCAGCTCAATTTTAATTAGAAATTATTTAAAAATAAATTTAAAATCAAAATTAAAAAAATTTTATTAATTTTTTTAGAAAAAAGTTCTTAAAATAATTTCTAATTAAAATTGAGCTGAGAATTTAGGTATAAGTCCTAGTTTGTACATATTTGTACAATATAAAGTCATTTTCTTGGTCATTTTTTCAATTTTGACCTCAAAATTTGCCGCGCAAGCCTAATCACAGTGTGTTCAAATAGCTTTATGTTTAATATCATTTATTTTAGTTTTGGCTAAAGTTTCATAAATTTTAAAATTTGTTTTATAATAAATAAATCTTGTAGAATCACATATAAAAAAATTATACTTGTATATTGAGTAGTTAAAAAATTACATGACAGATCAAACTATACTTTGTAGTTCCTTATTTGCACATTTTTAAGACTCCTTAGACCCCTTAACAAATCAGAAGATCCAGAAGATGAATTTCGACATATGGGTATGAATCTTTGTGTTGAGTGCTTGTCTGTACCATCTATACCACTTCGGCATACGAGCTGGGGAAATCTGTGGAGTTAAAAGTCCTGCAAAAGCGCACAATGGCGACACTAGTTTGCTTTGTTTTCCCGGTAAGGTGTCGGCCTAGGCACTTGACCAGAGTTATAAAATGCGGGACATAATTGGCTGTGTTAATGCTCCATAGAGGCTAGAAAGAGACAGCCGGAAACCCAACCTATCCTTGACAGTAAAGATGAACGAGTGATTTCGCTTTTTGATCGAAGACACCCCTTTTTTCAACTAGAAGACGAGCGGCTTAGGAAATACAAGTAAAAGAAAAATATTCGGTAAGATATGTTTACATATTTTGAATTTTTGCATTTGTAAACTTTTATAAAAGTCATGAGGTTTTTAGGTAGTACATTTATTCGAATGCTTGTAAAAAATATACGTTATTAAGTTTGGTACATTAGTAAATTATAGAAATTGAAGTTTTTCGTAAGTCGTTGTTTTGCATTGCTGTTTTATATCGTGTTTGACATATTTTAAAAGCAACTATTAATTTTGAATTCATTATTTAATATTTTTTTTATCATCAGTAGAATATTGTTTTAACAAAGTAGCTGTTGAATTTTACTCTTCCGCGTTTCGATGTGTCCTGGATATACTCCCAATCCAACAAATATATTTTTTTGTAAATACAACGAATTATAATATATAATTTCAATCCTTCATCCAAATTGCTTAGTAATTTGTTTGAATTCTCTAATTAAAACCAAGTCTATTCGCTCCTGGTGATTAAAATGCATCGAATCTAGCATAGTTATCTAAAAACCGTTTAAAGCTGTGTTATGTATTTTTTGTTTTTTAAGTGTATAACTGGATGCAGAATATTAAACTGATGAAATATTACGCATGAAAAACTCTCACGACAATTGAAATTGTACAGAAACATTCCCATAGTTATCTAAACACGCAGTAAATTTAACCAGTACAAATAGTCGTGTAATTTTTTTTTTTATGTCGGAGGTTTAGAATGAATTTAAGCATTCTTTGTATGGCTACCGTTAAATATGATCTGTCTGTGAAACATTAGATAGTATTCTTATGTTTGTGTATTAACAATTATTATATATAATAAATTGAAAATACGTATAATAACTTTATTAATAAAGATATTATGAATTCACTATTGCATGATCGCAATGCATAACTAAGGCTTTCCCTTTTGAACATTTCAATGAATAGCTTGATTCCCATGTCATAATATTACATTAACAGTCACGTCCACGTATTTGTCCCTCCACAGAAATTGAATCTACTGTAATACTATATATGGACTCATCCAGCTTTACACAAACCAGGCAAATATATTTATGTAAACAATGCAGGTATTTCAATCATTTAAATGTTTTATTTCGTTTAAACCAGTAAAGACGAGTTTGTCAATGCCTATAACATTTTAGTTTCCCAATAAAAACTTTAACTAACTAAAATAAGTGTTTAGATTCGTTTTTGGTGTAAAATATTTTAGCCCTTCATAATTTGTTCACGTTTATGGTTTTCAATTGTTTGAGTTTATTTAATTATACTACTTAAGCATAAAGCTTACTTTCTCTTGGCAATATTTTTTATCATTCGTAGTGTATGGTTTAAAAACAAATTTATGAATCCAATTAACTTATTTTCTTTAATAATTCAGTATAACATGGTCTCCCCACAATTAAGACATGTTAAGTGTCTCTATATATATATAACGTTTCAGTCATTAAAACAATTTCCATGGTATCCAAAAGATAATGGTCCTCTTAGTTTGATACCAAACTTTGCCATTCTCTGGCTTCACACAAACCAGGCCCAGGAATCCTTTTCTGCGCTTCATAATGATGGATGACACGTGCAGGCCCTGGAACGATCCACTTAATTTATCGGTTACCCTAGGCGACCCCTAGGCCGCGTAATAAATGATCGTCATTGTTAGAGAACGATATGATCTCCCGGATAAATACTACCTCGCATATAGCACTGCAGTGGGTGTGAAAAGATGTAACATGACTTTAGCATGGAATTAATTTCAATTTTGTATCGGTGTTGAGAGTAAGGCTAAAAAATTAAGTTTAAGAGCAGATTTGCATAAACTATTTGAAATTCCGAACCATTTAAAAAAAAAATTATCTATGTAATTGTAACTAATTAGGTAAAGCGAGTAGATATTAAAGCTAGAGACAACACGATAGATATCTGCATTTAATTTCAAAATAAGTTAATAAAAATTTCAACAATTTATTCAAAATGTCTATCCAATTTCATAATATACAAATCTATACTAAAATTGCATTACAAATTTTTCTGCACATTTTCAAATTTTATTCGACCTATGATATAAACACTGTATAATTAATATGAAATTAAACAGATTAGAATTCTAAAATATATTTATTTTTAATTTTATATGTTGATCGTTAGTATTTACATAAACTGGTTAGTATGTTTCCCTACCAGAATGAATTTTAATATTTATTGAACATCATTGTCAAACTTCTTTGACCTCTTAAGACCCGAGAAAAATCCTACACGTACAATTTTAATCTAAGTAACTTTTCATACAAGTATGTGATAAAATGTATGTTTTGCAAAGTATTTTTTTTTTTAAATAAGTTTAATGGTTACTGAGGGACACGCCTTAAGGTCTAAAAATATTTGTTTTGTGTAATAAATTCAAAAAAAGCCATATCACTTATTTGTAGTTAACAGTTTATTTTAACATTATTTTTAATGCAAAATGCCTTTAAAATTAACTGCTAAAAGAACTTTTTGATAATTTTGAAATTTTTTTTTTTAAGAACTCTTATATCGTATTGACCCTCGTTCAACTTCATTTTTTATTGAAATAAATCACTGATACATGTAATCAATAACTGTTATTTGGATCTTCTTCTATCGGTGTATCACAATTTTGGAACTTCTACTTAAAGTGTTAATTGTTTGTGGGGAGCTTTTAAAAAATACCCCCTAATGGGGAAGCTAGGTCGCAAGAGGTTAAGCTGAAAATTTCTGAAAACTTTTTGAAGAATACAATTTTAGTCTAAAATTTTCGATCTTCGTAATACTTTTGATGCCAAGCAAATTCTACACGAAATTTGACAGTTATTTTCTGCGTACGATGTCGCTTCTTAATGACGCATTCGATGTCGAATTAGGTGTCGGCTCGTTACTTGATTGTGGTTCTAAATTACGTCGTCTAGCCCTCATGTAGCTCAAGTGCGACCATAATTCAGTTCTACGCAACTCTACTGTTGTTGGCAGTTCTATCAAACCAATGCATTGACAGATTGGGAAGAGTGAAGACACTTTTGAGCGAAGGTGACTTAGGAGGGAATTTATTAATTAGTCTTTGTGTCTGCTACAGGAAAAGAGATCCGTCACTGAGCTGGATATGTCTGATGGATGTTTCTGAAGTACTCGGGTAGATTGAATGTGGTCGGATAGAGATATCATTTGGATATGATTGGAAATAAATGAGGCATCTTATTTAATATAGAGTTGTGTCGATGAAGAGGAAATTCCGGAATTGCGATGACAGCCCTGGATGGCCGTTCGATTTATGGTGCTATACATTTCTAGCTTTGTAAAGTAGACAAATTATTATTTGAATTTGATTGATTTTGTTATTGATTGTCAAAAGACATATTAAATTGTTTTCTGGAACACTCAAGTCTTTCGTATTTGTACTATAACGGATTCGATAAGTGCTAATTAATAGTTATGGGTATTTATGTATTGAAAATGCAAGACTGCTGCAAAGGCGATGATATTGCTTTGGAATCATAAATAATTGGTTACGTTTGAAATCACAAAAGGGAATGTTGTTTACGAGGTTTCATGGAATCACCTGTTTGTTTAATCATTATTGATTTAATTAAGTCACATGAAAATACACTCAAAATCAAAACATAATTAATTTCGTGTTGGCGCATGCGCACTTAAAAAGCAAACACTAATAGAGGATGGCGTCAAGCCCCTGTTTCGGCCCGGTCCATGTGTTCTCAAGCCCTGTTATGGGTCCCGCACTCCCACGTGGATGACGTTTTTTGAAACTAATTATATTAATTAAAAATCACAATCAAATATGAAAAAACTAAGCCTTGGGTGCACACGTAGGTATTAAAAGTAATCGGTATTAAACATTTCGAATTCTTTAGAGCAGTCTAAGTAGGTATTTTGCGATCCACAAACATACCCACAGACAGTCACTTTTTTATAAGTTTCCATGATTTTCTTTCTTTTCTTCAAACCTTTTAAACTACTAACTAATAATTTAGGTTTAGGTAGCATAATTTAAAATTGAGTTTTCAATTTGAATCGCCTTTTTTATTCAAGTAATAGAGGTAGGATTGCAAAAAATGTCTGCATAAGTTTCAGATTTTATTTAAAGTTATATTTGCAATAATGCAATACATGTAGAAAAGGGAAACTTATTTGGTTTTTATGTAAGTCATTTTAAATGGCTCATTTAGAGCAAACTATAATAAATAAAACAAATGATTACTGGTATAAAACTAAACAATAAATTTATGCATTTCGTTTGAAAGTTCCTTTATTTCAACTTATTTTTTAATTTTACTAATAAAAGTGCAATTATTTTTGAATCTTACAAAATAAATCTTCAATTATTCATAAATTGTACTTAATTTCGCGAATGCTTTTAGACGTTGCAAATAGTGAACTCCATTAATGTTGATATATATTTTTTAAAAAAAATATCGAAAAATAAATTATCCAAAATTGAAATTATTATTTTAATGTGGAATTGCGATGTAGTATATGAAATTCCTTTCCAAATTAGAATTGGATTAATCGTTTTGCTATTTTTAAAATTTGAAACAACGTTGAGAAACAATGTTATACTTTAATAAATGGATAGATTTCACAATTGAAAATGATAACAAATATAAAATATTTTTCTTCAATTAAGTGTTAATTTGAGCTTATACGAAATAAAATAAACACTTTCTAATTAAAGTGTCAAGGATGTTTGGAGAAAGTTTTAATTGGCACATATTAACGAAAGTAGTTTTTTATATAAAATGGTTTAAATGAAGGAATAGTTTGGAAGAGTATATTTCCTCTTCGACTTTTATTAATTGCCGCCTAAGGAGCTGAGCAAAAAATATTGCATCATCGCATTCAGTGCCCCGCCAAACTTTTTTGAAATAAAAGTAACGAACGTGTTTTTGAGAAGACTATGTACTGCTGATTGATGGAAAGAATATGCTATAAATAAAAAGTAACATTTCATATTATAGTACGCCTGCTACTTAGCATCTTAAATATTTTGATTGTGGAACAGTCCACTTTGAAATCAGGTAGAGAACCAACAGAAGGCATGATTGCCAATCCCATGCTGTTTGGCGATCATAAGAGATTGTTGGGTTAGTTTGGTTGGAAAATTGTGTCACACTAAAACCACACGCAGGTTTTGAGTGAAAGGAGACACATAGTTAACAGCTGAGGCATACCACCTAGAGTATAAGGACGGCGAACTAAATGCTTGACGTCAAATTAGTGGACCGATTCTGTGGTTTTGACCAAGGATCATTCGTGACTAGATCTTGTATTTGAATAAATTTTTAAGATAAGATGAATCAAGATGCGCCGCCATCTCAAGATACGACGTTATTGGTCTTCAAATCGAAATTGGTCTACTAGTGTGACGTTGTGTTACTTAGTTCTTCGGCCTTCTAATCTAGGTGGTATTGGCTGAGGGCCGTCATCAATTACATAAGCATTTCTTTTCTATCTTGACTTGATCTTCAATAGATTTGCATCCATAATATGTATTATTTAACACGTTTAGTATCGCTTCGGAAACGCTGAAAGCTAAAATATGGCTTTGTAAAGATAGTGAACCCAATGCAATTTCTAACTGCCCTTAAGCTAAGAAACTGTTTCTAAACCTTAAAGAAATATGTGCCTGCAAAAGCAATGAATCGCCAAATATAGTAGGCTCTAAAACCAAAATCTTTCTTGCCCCTTTTCGTTTTACGAGTGATTGCTTGGACTCGTCTGAAACACCTTATAGATGCCAAGACGTAATCGGACTATATAAGTTATACGTTTAATGCATCGGATTTTATTTAATGAAGTTTTACCATTTCAAAATGTTACAGGAAATTGCATAAAAAAAACTTAGTATTATATTTGAAACAGTAACAAATAATTAGCCATACCACTCACTATTTTCCTTCAGTTAAGGGGTCTAAGGAGTCTTAAAAATGTGCAAAGAAGGAACTACAAAGCATAGTTTGATCTTTCATGTAATTTTTTCACTACTCAATATACAAGTATAATTTTTTTATATGTAATTCTACAAGATTTATTTAATATGAAACAAATTTTAAAATTTATGAAACTTTAGCCAAAACTAAAATAAATGATATTAAACATAAAGCTATTTGAACACATTGTGATTAGGCTTGCGCGGCAAATTGTGAGGTCAAATTTGAAGACATGACCAAGAAAATGACTTTATATTGTACAAATATGTACAAACTAGAACTTATACCTAAATTCTCAGCTCAATTTAAATTAGAAATAATTTTTAAAATTTTTTTAAATCGAAATTCAAAAAATTTTATAAATTTTTTTAGAAAAAAGTTCTTAAAATAAATTCTAATTAAAATTGTGCTGAGAATTTAGGTATAAGTCTTTGTTTAAACATATTTTTACAATATAAAGTCATTTTCTTGGTCGTGTCTTCAATTTTGACCTCACAATTTGCCGCGCAAGCCTAATCACAATGTGTTCAAATAGCTTTATGTTTAATATCATTTATTTTAGTTTTGGCTAAAGTTTCATAAATTTTAAAATTTGTTTCATATTAAATAAATCTTGTAGAACTACATATAAAAAAATTATACTTGTATATTGAGTAGTTAAAAAATTACATGAAAGATCAAACTATGCTTTGTAGTTCCTTCTTTGCACATTTTTAAGACTCCTTAGACCCCTTAAGGAGTCACAGGAGTCTTAAAAATGTGCAAAGAAGGTACTACAAAACATAGTTTGATCTTTCGTGTCATTTTTGAACTACTGAATGTATAAGTATAATTTTTTTATATGTAATTCTACAAGATTTATTTATTATAAAACAAGTTTTAAAATTTATGAAACTTTAGCCAAAACTAAAATAAATGATATTAAACATGAAGCTATTTGAACACATTGTGATTAGGCTTGCGCGGCAAATTGTGAGGTCAAAATTGAAAAAATGACCAAGAAAATGACTTTATATCGTACAAATATGTACAGACAAAGACTTATACCTAAATTCTCAGCTCAATTTTAATTAGAAATTATTTTTTAAAAAATTTAAAATCAAAATTTTTAAATTTTTATTAATTTTTTTAGGAAAAAGTTCTTAAAATAATTTCTAATTCAAATTGAGCTGAGAATTTAGGTATAAGTCTTTGTTTGCACATATTTGTACAATATAAAGTCATTTTCTTGGTCATTTTTTCAATTTTGACCTCACAATTTGCCGCGCAAGCCTAATCACAATGTGTTCAAATAGCTTCATGTTTAATATCATTTATTTTAGTTTTGGCTAAAGTTTCATAAATTTTAAAACTTGTTTTATAATAAATAAATCTTGTAGAATTACATATACAAAAATTATACTTATACATTGAGTAGTTAAAAAATGACACGAAAGATCAAACTATGTTTTGTAGTACCTTCTTTGCACATTTTTAAGACTCCTGTGACCCCTTAACCACTCCCCAGTTTCAAAACTGACGTTTTTAGCTGTTTACTGCCGAAATATGGGCATGAACTAAACCATTTTATAACAGTTTAGGTTTGTTTGTTACCTATTAAATTTAAAGCCAAATATAAGATCAAACAATTCGTAATATAATTTTTCAAAATTTCACACAAAAGTTTAAAAAATCATTTTTGAATTCCCGTGTTCTGAAGTATGAATTCATAGTACAATTAACGATTATAACATCCAGTAAAATTTATATGCTCTACAATTTTAATTGCTCGCGAAATAGTCTTCCATGTCCATTTATCTTTAAAATGTTTGAAGAGTAAGATTTTACTGGGGGTTCAGGAACAATAAATGTAACATTTATCAATAAAAAGGAGCTCAATTTTTTTCCGGAATAAAAGTTATAATAAAGCTATCAATACTTATACAACATTTACTGTTTTCACATACTTTTCTCATTTTAAAATACTGATATTTCCGAACCAATATCAATTACTTGTTTATTGATTCATCCTTAGATAAAAGATCTGCATCACACTTACTTGAAGCAAAATAACGCATAGTAGCAACACTATTACCTTTTTCTTACAGAAGATTTAACTATTAATGATGCATTCAGACCGATTCCTTATCCAAGACGAGGCGTTAAGTGCTTCTACAGAATGCTTAAAGTCAATTTCGCGGATCGTTTTCTGTTAGCAAAGGGTTCAGGTAAGCATCGACTTGACTTACGTAAGCCGATAACAATGTCCATTAGCACGTCCCTCTGTTGGTTTGCAAAAACCTTAACGTTTTTTTTTTAAATATTGTTTATCTATGCATATCGGTTGTAGTCATGTGCTCAAAATGACTGGACTGAATGCACTCTCTAAAAACTAAACTACCCGGAACAACAGCCGATTACTGGGCCAAGGCCTGCCGTGCCCAATTCAAATTTCATGACCTAGGGCTCTGGGGTGCTAGGATATGTCCCGGTAAGGTGGTCAGCCTCACGCAGAACCCCCAGTGCTTAGTTCCCAAGCATGTTTGGTACCCATTTTATCGGCACATTCAAGTGATGAAAGGATTGGACAACCTCGCCCAATCCGGAATTCGGACCAAGGACCTGCAGCACGGCAATGCGAAGAACTACCACTAAGCCACTGGGCCACAATAGTTAATAGTTAATAATAGTTTTAACTTGAATAGTTAAATATTCTGTAAGAAAAAAAGTAATAGTGGCTACTATGCGTTATTTCGTTTCAAGTAAGTGTGATGTAGATCTTTTATCTAAGGATGAATCGATAAAGTAATTTATATTGGTTCGGGAATATCAGTAGTTTAAAATGAGAAGTATGCGATAGCAGTAAATGTTGTATACGTATTGATAGATTTGTAATAACTTCCAATCCGAAAAAAATTGAGCTCATTTTGTTATTGATAAATGTTATATTTATCCTTCTGAGATCCCCAGTAAAATCTTATTCTTACTCTGTTCAAACATTTTTTTAGAGAAATGGAAATGTAAGACTATTTTGCGAGTAATTAAAATTCTGGTGAACATAAATGGATAGGCAATTGAAAGTAAGAGAAAAACTGCTAAAACTTGTCATGACCGTGAATCATTTATAACTAACCGTCTTTTATAACTATTCAGAAATGACTTTACCCTTTATTAGCTTTTACGATTCTGTTATATTAAAGCCAATTAAAATAAATTCGACTATTGTAGTTTACTGGTCAAAGTAAATTATTGCTGTTTAATTGTAAGTTAAACTTAAATTAATTGCAGTTGACTCAAAGAATGCATATAAATATATCGTAATTGCTGAGTAATTGATAGAGCGCCCCTTATTAGTACATACTGTGTAATAAATCATGCTAGAAATGTCTTCAAGTTTTTCGAAAAAGAAAAAAAAACTAATTTATTTTTTAGTTGTTTTTTAAAATTTACATTACGTTTTGTTTCGTTTTTTTCTCCAAGTGAGCGCTTCTGTCTTGTTGTAGAAAATTGGTATATTAACCATGGCACTTTTAGCTTTTTTTCTGCAACAAATATAACACTTCAATATTTCAGATTAAATTTCTTTTGTATTTCAAATATAAAATTTCTTTAAAATTAAATTATGATTCTATTTCTTGTTAACAATTCGGAAAATTAAAAAAAATACAAATATTGTACACATTGTATGGAAGAAAAGCACTTTATACTATCAACTTCCCCTGACCTTTTCAAAAGCGTCAAAAACCATATTTTGTTAAAAACTTGAAGAAACTTGATTTTTTTTTCTGTAGTAAGTACAATGTTTTATTACAACTGTACCAAACCCTGCGTTGAGACATGGCAGCCTTAGAAGCACGTATTGCATAATGGTTTCTCTTTAAGTCGTCTTAGAACGGGATCCTAACTTGAGAATCGCTTTTATGTTCCATTTGTAAGGTAAAATTTCCGATACCCAGTATGTTGTAGCATCTGGGGAAAGATAATGAAGTTTACTGCTTAATATTAGAAAGACGGAACTTTAATAACCTGATTGAAGCTTTTACTTATAAAAGGATGGTTTTTATTTCCTAAAAAAGATGCAATATTTATGAATGAATTGAAAAAAGTGTTTATGTATATCTAAGGTTAATTCCGCTGTGTTTCATTTTTAGAGGATTTTAACTTTTTTAAAAGGACATAATTTTTAACTTTTTTAAAAAGGACATAATTTTTAATTTTTTGTAAAATTTACATGTTAACATACATACAAGAAAATTCAATAATTCATTTTTTATTTATTTTACTTTATTATATTTTTCTGTTTAGGTTTCAAAAAATATTTTCCAGGGCAACGGTTATATCATGAAATTTAAACTCTTAGATTTTATCAAGCCCTTTAACCTCAATGTCAACCAAAGGTGTTTTGTATTCATTTAGATTTTGTTCTGGTAAATCGAACTACAATTAAATCTGCCACAACTATCATACTAAATATTACGGGGGTTGGGGAGCCCAGTCAGGCACTCGCCTAGCGTGCGAAAGGTTCCAGGTTTGGGTCCGGGCATCGCCAGAATAACTGCCAACCTATAAACGGCCCATGCAGCCAAAAATGCCCGACGAATAATACCCCGTGTGAGGGAGTGCACGTTCAATATCCTTCAAAGTCCTGACGCTCGTGTCGGCTCGTCACTTGACTGTGGTTCTAAAATATGACGCCCTTCGCCAATAGCCCTCGTGTAGCTCTAGTGCGACGATAATTCAAACCCAACCTAACTAAATATTACACTGGAGCGTACCCATTGATTATTTCCAACCACTTCTAATTAGAGAAGGAATTCATCAAAGTATGTCAGCAACTTTGATAGGAAGCACTTAAAAAGTCCTTCTGAAATGAAGTGCCCCCTCTTTAGAATCCTCCGGGCTTTAATTACAAATCAATACGCCTAACTGAGGCCGATTCTTTACGTGGATATACAAAGGACAAAAGCAGACAACAACAATTACTCCAGAGAGAGTGCACTTGATTGTTTGATTGTGTCGAAGAAAGGCACAATTACGAAGGGATTACAAATTTGATGGAAAGTATGAGGTTTATTTGACGGTCTCTGCGCTCATTATTAATCTTCGGTTCGAACTTCGAGAGTAATTACGCAATTAGAGGTAACGAATGGCTTCACTTAGGATTTTAATCGAACGTTTGTTTTAAATTAGAAGGTACTTATAAAATTTAAAAAAGTGAAGAAATAAAAGCGAGAAAGGTTTTTTTTAAAGGTGAAACGCATATGCATATTCTTTTTCATAAATATTGATTCTGAAGTAATTTGATTTCTAAAAGTCAAATGTCGTAACGGCGGAGAAATTTAAGAAGGTATTTCATATTGATTAGTTCTGTATCTTTGTGGAGAAAGGGTCTGTGTCCTTTGTTAGAAAATAAGATAATGGTTTTTCTTCTACAAAGCTGGGTACATTTTTCTTTACTTTTTTTTAAATATTAGCCCATATTAAATTTTTTTATGAATATCAGGGTAATATTTTAAAAAGGGCAATTCAATTTAAAATAAATTAACTTTTGGATCTTGCTAAAAAAAAGTCGTGTGGCGGGGCTGTTACTACATATATGGATTTTCCTAGTAATTGTTAATATTCTCAACTAAAAAAGGTGTTTTTATAGCTATTCTATCTATTTTTTGCTTTGCTATTTATCATGAGTAAATAAAAGAGCACACACTTGAAAAATTTGCAAGTCAGTCTAGTGTTACCTGAGCCTGCAATGTAGCCGTCCTTTCTCTTTTGCTAGTTTGTTGCCGATGACTCTTGTCAATATTTTAAAAACCAGAATAATAAGCAATAAAAACACACAAAACTGAATTAAATCTGAAAGGTTAAAACACACTAAGAAAAATCTAACAGTATTTCATAGTAAATGGGGAAAAGAACTTAAGGAGATATAAATTTAAGCAAACACGCATTTGTATTTTAATTTTGGACAAATTGTGTGGATTTAATTATTTTGCTAGCAAAAAAACCCAGGTCATTCACATGGTAATGGGACAAAATATCGCGGCCGAAATATCGCGGGCCGAAATATCGTGTGCCCAAAATATCGCGGGCCCAAAATATCGCGGGCCAAAATATCGCGGGCCAAAATATCGCGTGCCCATAATATCGCGTGGACAAAATATCGCCGTAAAGTAAAAATGGAGTGGATTTAGTGGATTTTATAGTGTTTGGCAGTAAGATTGAGTTCGATGGTAAAATGGTATTACTTGTCTAGTACATTGAGATGAATTTCGGTTTTACCTATTAGAACCTGGATTTTTATAAAAATGTATTTTAGGTCATGCATTTTTATGCATTTTTTTTTTTTTTGTTATGACCATTTAGTCACGAGGTGGGTTTAATGGGTTAAGGTTTTATATTTGAACTTGATTTTTATAATAGATATAATGGAGTTCGATGGTAAAATGGTATAACTATTCTAGTAAATTGTGATGAAGTCCGGTTTTACCTATTCGAGCCTGGATTTTTATAAAAAATGTATTTCAAGTCATTCATTTTTATGCCTTTTTTTCTTATGACCATTTAGTCACGAGGGGGTTTAATGGGTTAAGGTTTTATATTTGAACTTGATTTTTAGCTCGATTGTAAAATGGTATTACTTATCTATTAAATTGTGATGAAGTTCGGTTTTACCTATTAGAGCCTTGCCGGCCCGCCGGCGTAGTGGTTAGTGTACTAGGAGCTGCTGGGCTCGAGTTCGAATCCCGGTAACGGCACAGATGTTTCTGCTTGTCAATAAATGTTGTTATTTGTCTATGTGTTTGTGTCGTCCTTCTTTGTGTGCCTCTTGTGACTGTCTCTTCTGGCGAGCTGGGTAATTGGCTGTAAAGCCTACACTCTCCCTTCTGGAGGGCGCAATCACTGTCATTTACCCATTAGAGCCTGGATTTGTGCAAAAATGTATTTTAAGTCATGCATTTTTATGCATTTTTTGTTATGAGCATTTAGTCACGAGGTAGGTTTAATGGGCCAAGGTTTTATATTTGAACTTGATTTTTATAAATCCTATTAAATTTGGCCAAAATATGGCGTCGACTAAAGTAAGTGGATTCGTGTGTGATTTTCAAGATAGGTATGAGATGGTAAATTTGTATAGTGCAATGCAAAGTAAGTGTTTTGTACAAAGTGCGTACATAAATATTATATATGCTGTCCGGTAAGTTACGTATGGTTTGTTTGATACGATATGTGTGGTCTGTTTGGGAGTATTTATTATTGGTAGATATATAATTAAGGTTGAAGCAGTTATTTAAAAAATTTTCTTAATCAAAACTAATTTTTAGAATTTGTTCATTTGGGTTAAAAGAGATTATTAAAATGTATCTTATTTTGTAAATTCGCGATTTCTTTATAAAAATCGCAAGCGTTGTCCGATGTGCGGCTTTTTCGTGCTGTTTTTTTTTTTTTTTTTTCAAATAATTAAGATTTCTGTCTATTTTTGAATAAATTTCAAGGTGTTTCTGGGCATTTAAATTAGTATTATATTATAAATAGTTTATTATTTCAGATTGGACAAAATAGTTATCAATAGTTGAATCTGGTTGTAAGAAAATTTATCACTACTTAAGTGATGTTCAATGCATTGATTCAATTTTATTATTTTTTACAAATTAAACATATTCGATTCCTTTATATCATTTTTACATATTCATATCATTATATATGGAAACTGTTACCAAGTTGGGTAATTGAAATACTTCCATACGGTTTGAACTCATTTAGATCATTTAGTAAAACATAAATTTTCTTTCAGAAACTCATCATTAAAGTTTACGCGGTTTTAGGAGTTCTTCTAAAGGTGTTTTAGAGCTTCAATAGTGTATCAATTACTACTGTCAAATAACTCTCCGTTAAATTTATTTCAAAAATCGCCAATGGTTTAAGTAGCAAGTACAAGTAATTCTTATTGTTCTATAAAATATTTTTTTTATTATCACTCACGACAGCAACTGGTCACTACTTAAATCTGAGTAAAACGGTTTATGGAAGAAAAACGCAGACACACAGGTATATGGAACAGGGGGGGGGGGCTCAAAGGGTCAACCCCTCTGTCGTTTCGACAAAGGAACTTTTCTTTAACCCCCCCTTTGAAGAGCCCTACCCCTTTTTACTCAAAACTCCGAGACTCTGAACAGGTGTCTGCTTCTTTGTGTTGAGTTTTCGAAATCCCGTAGAGGCTAAACATAATTATAGGTTAACTAACATCTTCTACACATAGACATATTTGTTAAAGCCGGCTTCTTTTATAAAAAGGTTTGCAAGTCCAGTTCGTGTTCTATTGTATCATTTTGTCAGACAGGGCTCAATCGTACGATGTAGTCAAAGTTTGTTTTATTTGTATTTTAGCTAAAAGGAAGACTTTTCTTTAAAAATGTGTGATATACATACCATTTGGCATCATCATGTTTATGATCATAATTTATAAAAATAATAGGGATGACATTTATTGTGGTTAACAAAAAATATTTCCAATAGAAAAAAGGTTTAAAGAAATTATGATGTGCTTTTGGGGTTACGGCCTTTTGATATCATAAATGGCTATTTACGATCAGAAAAAAAATTCTAAAATAATGATGCCAAATTGTGATTGGGACTGAAAGGGTTAATGGCCTGCTCGTCGGCGCAATGGTTAGAGTGCTAGCCTTTGGAGCTGATGGCCACGGGTTCGAATCCCGGTTAAGGCGTGGATGTTTATGTTTGTCAATAAATGTTGTTATTTGTCTATGTGTACTTCTTTGTGTGTCTCTTGTGACTGTCTCTTCTGGTGAGCGGGGTAATGGGCTAAAAAGCCTACACTCTTCCCTTATAGAGTTCGCAATAACTGTCATTGGTTAAAGGTGTTAGTGATAAAATTAACTATATAAATTGTAATATGATCACTGGTCAGGCAGTAGACTTAACTTATAAATATAATATTTTATGCGAAGGAAATGTTTCAAATTGTTAATGTCTTCTTATAAACCGAGTAGAAAATATCAAATATCTTAGATTATATGTCGATCAAACATTGAAAAAGAAATTACATGTAAAAAAATTTTAATGACAAGTTGCGTTTTGGAATTTATGCATTTTATTATTTAAAAAATATATAGTCTCAGTAAAGCATTTTTAAAACAATTATACTTTTCATTTATACAATCAATAATACAATACGGCATATCCTCATGGGCCTCATGACAACATAAATAATATCAGATCTTTAATAAATACTCAATACAGATTGATTCGAATGTTAAATTGTGATCCAGAAAATTTTGATAACCCTATTATAACTATAAGACAACTATACGTGTACAATAGTCTATTCTATATTTATATAAAAACAGATCATTCTGCACCCTTAAAGACCCTGATGTAAACTACAATCTAAGAAATACAACTATTTACAATATAATACCTAAAGCAAATAGTAAAGTTAAGTATTTTGCCCTATATAATTTTTACCGTTCTGTAGTATGTTTATGTATCTCTTGTGTTCCATCATTTGCAAGATTTTGTTATATTTTTTTGTTTTGTTCCCTTTTTTATGGATATAATCTGATCTAGTTTTAATTTTAATTGATGATTTTAGTTGCATAATTTTATGTGTTGTCTGGAAGGGCCTGGGGGCCCCTTGACAACCTATATGTATTCTGCTTCAAAAAATAAAATTTGTTTCTTTCTTTTAAAAAAAATATATCATTCTTCATTTACTTGTCAAAATTTGTTAACCATTACTCGAAATTTTCACTTGTTATCTAGACCTCAAAGTTCGACCTTTGCTTTAATGAATACCGCTCTATCACTACCCTAAAGCAAAAGGCAAAATCAATCGGTGATTTTTTTTTTTTTTTGTAAATGTTAATTTTCAGCAGATGAAAGGATTTTACGCTGTAGTCTAACATCAACGAAAATCAAAAGAGAGAAAGGACTGCCTTATTCTTTTGATCATCACCTTTGCCGACGTATCTAGTGAACAAACGAATTTGTGTCGTAACCTTTTGAAGAAAAAAAAACACCCTGATGATATAATGTGCGAAAATATAAACATAATTGGATTTGGCAAGTTACTTTTAGAAAGTAACTATGTTATAGTTACAGTTACTTAATAAAAAAACTCTGTTACGGTTACATTAACTTAATATGAAAAGTAACGCGTTACAGTTGCTTAAAACGAAAAGTAACGATTCACACTTACTTTTTGAAATTTCACGTTATAAGAAAAATAAAAATTTCGCCATCCAAACATTTTCCAAAGAAAACCACGATTAACGAAGCATACGCAAACAAAATGCTGAAATAATGGGGGGAGTTGGGGGAAATGAGTGTAAAATCAATCATTTTTAAAATTACCTAATTAAAAACCTACTTTTTAACTAATTTTTATATAATTTTTTTGCATATAATATACATTTGAGCTGTTTAGGTTTCATTGTATATAGATATTTTTAATTTTTTCCCGCCATATGCTTAAATATCTGATAATTTAGAGAACTTAGTTTCACACCCTCAGTTGCTACATAATTTTATATGAATGCACTTAAAAAATGAATATATATTTAAAAAAATAATAATGTTTGTACCATTTCAACTTCCTCCCATTCCCAAAATCACATTCGAAATAACCCTAAACTAATCCTCCTATTATTGAAAAGCGTCTCTTTTTTAAGAGCAGTACAGAAAGGTAACGCTTCAAACATCGCCTACATTTTCGTTAAATAATTACTAATTTTTAAAATTCAGACACTTTTTAAACTACAATTACCCCCAACTGAATTAAAAAAAAATTTAATGGTATTAATAAAAATCAAGTTCAAATAAAAAACCTTAACCCATTGAACTTAACTCGTGATTACATTTTCATAATTAATAAGGGATAAAAATACATGTCTTAAAATACATTTTAATAAAAATTCAGGATCCATTACGTAAAACAGAACTTCATAACAAATTATTGAATAAGTAGTGCAATATCATTCTACCATCGAACCCCTTCCCACTGCCAAACACCTAAAAATCCATTAAATACACTTCATATTTACTTTACGCGATATTTTGGCACGCGATATTTTGGCCACGCGATATTATGGGCACGCGATATTATGGCCCGCGATATTTTGGGCACGCGATATTTTGGGCGCACGATATTTCGGCCGGCGATATTTTGGCCGCGATATTTTGGCCCGCGATATTTCGGCCGCGATATTTTGTCCCCAAACCCATTCACATGCATAATAATCATTCAAAATCTGCTTTAAACAATAGGGCTTAATAGAATTAGTCTTCGTGTAGAAAACCGTATAACCATTCTTAAGGTAGGCGAATACCCACAATTCTAAAATGTTTACTATTACTTTGAATTTTTCAAAATTTGGCATAGTGATTTCAAACATAATGAGCAATGCTTTTTAGGCAATTTTTTTTATTTAAATGTAATTGATTTATTTTAAACGGTGTTTTTCACCTAAAAAAAGGGGTTTGCGCCAACACTTCTAGTATAAAAAGTTTTACATTAATTTACCTGAAATTTTTTTACAGATGCTATTTAAATATATATCTGTGCCATGAACCTCTAACATCCGGTGTAAATATCGTTTTTTTTTTAAATGTCCAAGTGTAAGTTAATCGAAAAAAATCCTTTTTTGTGGTTAATTTATAACATGTTTCTTAATAACTTCTTTTCTTTTAATTTGTATGCAACTCTAGAGGGTCATTACATGCATCAGTTCAAAACGAAGAATTTAAATGATTATAGGATGAAAATTCAATGTGGTAGAGTTATTAGCGTAAACCTCCTTTTTTAGTAGAAAAACACCGTTTAAAATAAATAAATTATATTTAAATTTAAAAAATGCCTAAATAGTATTATTCGTTGTATTTGAAATCAGTATGCCAAATTTGGAAAAGATTAAAGCAATAGTAAAAATTTTAGAATTTTGCAGAAATTTGGGTATTCGCCTACCTTAAATTAATAATTCTTTTCGGAATATTTAATAGCAATAACACGTTAAAAATAGGAGCTTAATACGAACGCGTACTTGTACATTATATACAGTAAAATGCATACACATTAAAAGAGGAGTTTACAATATAATTTGACTTTTAATACTTCAACAACCGTTGCCGGGAAGTTAAGAAACAAAAAAAAAATTTAGGCATATTTCGAAATGTTAATGTTCGACTAAACTCGGGTATATAAATAGAATAAACTTTGGATTTAACACTAAAGCAGCCAACAAAAACTTCTTAAAAATGAATTTCGCCAAATCTTTAATTTGAGGAGAAGGATCAACTTGCTAACATTTTTAAATAGAAATTCAGTCTGTTTTTAGCTGAAGTGTTCAAAACTAATGTTTTCTACAGGAGCATATTTCTATTCTCTTTTTCCCCCTTTGCATTGCAAACTATTAAGCATACGAATTAAAATACTAATATCATTCTTATTTTCTCGTCTGCAAACGAGTAGAAATGTTAAATTATTTATGATTTTTGTTCAGTTTAAAAAAATTAAAAGTTAAACTAACTTCTTTATTTACTTTCAAACATATAATTTTGAGAAAACGATAAAATATCTTAATTTGAATAGATATCTGTTTCAACTAATAACCACTTAATTATGCGCATATTCAACTATTTTCTTGGAAGCGACACAAACTAAAACCTAATATCATTATAGTTAACATGGTACGATTTTTTGCATTATTTTTTGCAGTGTAATAAAAATATCCCTGCTTTCATAAAATAATTAATTAACGTTAAAAAAAACACTTTCAGGTAAAAAGATAAATGTACTGTATTTTCATTTTTTCTGAATAGCATTTATTCTTATTTCTATAAGTTTCAGCATTTACATTATTCATGTTTTCTAATACATGTATTTGAAGTGATTCATTTTCAAGTTTTACTATAATTAGGGTTTTTTTTCGTTTATAATTCTATCTAGAGTCTTTAAAAGAAATACCTACACTCCGGGGGGGGGGGGGAAATGTGTTGACTTTCAATTAAAAAATGTGTTTCCAAGTAATAACAAGTTATGTTTAAACAATACTAGAATATTATTGCTACCAAACAATAATGCATGGTTAGTACAAAAAAAATTGTGTTGAAGTATTTCTCCGAAACGTAGTTTAGCATCTGCTCCAAGTTTCGTATAAATACTACTAAAGCTTAAAGAAGATATATTACGGCACTTTAAAATAAACTTTATGGTTTTATTATACATAGTTTAGAAAACAATAGTTTACAGTTTATCATATAAGTCTTCTCACGATCTTTAGCTGTGTTGTAACACACAAACTTGTGTTCGTGTGTCATCATTACAATTTTTGTATTGAAACTAAAATATTGCAATATTGGCATTTAAATTGAACTGAATTAAACTGAACTGAACTTTGACTAAACTGAGATACCTAAGTAGCATTAAAAAGAAGGAATATTTCGGTAAAGAAAATGTCTACACTAAGCTGAAACTATTTTAGTAGTCATTTCAGCAATTGTCCTGATTGTAGCTCTAATACGACGTAATTTAAACTTAAGCAAATATACGCAGCAGATAAAACAAGGGAAAACGCAAAGACAGCTCTATCAACACACCAAACTAAGAATTTGGACACCGGAATTTAGTTAAACTGGAATTTTGTTACTGGATATTTTATATGATGTAAACCAAAAAAATGACTTTGTTTCAAATGGAAATAACTTCATCCTACTATGTATACAAAGTTATTTACGTTTAGTTATTACAAGGCAATTTAGTTCCTTATTATCATTCCACCTTGATAAATCGATTGAAAACATTCACGCATTTTAGTTGCCCGAATTGCAGTAAAAATTTCATCTCCAGTATCTCTAAAACCTTGCCATTCTGTGTAATAATATCAACACTATAAAAAGTTATTCGTAAAAAAATATTTGAATACACTGACTGCATTTCCCTTTTTTCTAAATCATTTTTTCTTATTTCTACAAGTCTCTGCCGTTCCATTATTCATATCTGTCAGTTACGACACGGAACTGGTGCATATCCCTAAGTAGCACTCCGGCTCACTTCGCCCCTCAACCCTTTCCATCTCGGCTCATCATAGAGTTAAGAATTAGATGCTTGGCGCGAATTGAATTGAAGCTGCCAGAAAGTCGCCAAGTAAGCCCACACGAACCACTCACTCAACGTTAGCTCAATGTTAACTCATCATTTTAAGCAAGTAGGTTTATAACAATCTTTCACTCAGCCCGCTATCATACAACATTTGTGTTAAACAAGAAAGAAGGCGTCAAACACATACAAGACAAATTTGGCTAGTTTCCTTTATTATCTTTCGAAAATACAATAATTATTTATTACCGTTTGTTAAATAAATATATATTTCAAAGATCAAATATCTAATGTTTCTCGCTTTTAAATGGAATAAAACCATTTCATATCAACAATCTATCTCTTATACTCGCCGCCATCCAAATTAGAACACATTTGGTAGGGGGGGTCAGAATAACCGTTTTTTACAACGCCGGTTCATCCCTAAAGTAGTAACAGATACGCTGGCGAGAACTAAAGTGAAGTATATTTGTCAGCATTATTCCAAAATGCAGCTAGTATTTTTTTTTTGTGGTAATTTTAGAAGTAAATTTCATATTCTAGCAGCACTTTTCTCCGTATAGTGGTGGCAACACTGGCCCCATTACCCCCCTCATTCTAGTCTCCATGCGTGCCCCGTCGTTAGCATTGGATGTCACGTGGTCTTCCAATCTAGTACTTTATATGATATCTATGGCCAATACCGTTTGAATAGGCTTACTACCAAGCGATAGATGGCTTCACTAGGTGAACTGGTTTTTGCTCTTCGGCATCTCCATCGTCTTAACTCTATGCAGCTTATCAACGAACGAAAAGTCGCTTTGCTTAAACTGATGAATGCACGCCAGTCGTGGCTTGGGAGCAAAGGAAAATATTTCCTGTTTTTCGTTTCTTTTTGAAATTTTGTTTCTTAGGCGTAATTTTCTTCAGAATAAATCGGATGCCGTCTTGGAGAAGTCTCTGCTTTTGATATTTTAGTTTATTGTTGTTGATTTGGGACTAAAATTCGGCGCTTTTCTAACTTTAACTCTTCAACCGATATGTAAAATCGCGTGGATTCAACTCCAGATTTGTCAACAATGCACGTTTTTTATAAAGTGTTAACCCTTTCAGTCCCAGTGATGCCATTTGGCATCATCATCACTTTATTACACAGAATGTGTGTAATAATGATTCTGTGTAATAATGATTCAGATAATAATATTATTCTCTACTTGATTAGACGATTTTTTCCAATCATTAACGATTGTTTTAAGGGAAAACCTCAATGTATTGCAAATGCTTATAACTTTAGGTTTTCTTTTCTCCATTCTGCAAAATAAAATTCAAATAAGATTTTCTTACAAACAATATATTTATTATAAATGTGTCAGTAATATAATACAAATATATTTAACATTTAATAATAAATTAGTCATTTACATTATGCCTAATAATTTTGACATTTTAAGTAGAATATAGAATTGTTTCACTTGTCGCCTTTTTTTCTAAGACACATGAGTTTTGCGAGGAAGCTGTTTTAAGTGACACTTTAGGTTACAAAAATAGTTTTAAATTTCTAATTTCAATGTTACGTACAAAAAATAAAAAAACTGTGCAGCACTAACGTTCAAATCCTCCTAAAAACCCTGGAAAAAATTATTAAACAGCAGCAATTCGGTATAATTATTTGTATCGTAACGAAAACAAAATAAGTTAATTGCTCACATATTAGTCGTAACTAGTGAATTAAGGCTTTGATTATGCCATATAATTAAATCCATCCTGTTAGTATTATCCATGTGTAGGTTATATATTTCATTTACATATAGAGAAGACTTCACATCTATCAAACGGAATTCTAGATTTTGTGCCAAACATTAAAATGAATAATACTATCTGCATTCAAATAAAAGAATAGCGTTATTTTCCCACAACCCCGTTTTGTGTTTGTATTTGGTTGATTCAACGCACTCTTCGAATTTGGCACGGGTCCATTGTCACAAAAGAATTGCGTGTGTAGAATTTAGCGAATTCATTTGTGTTTGTTACAAAAGTAAAATGAGACCTCCTCCATGATGAAGTGTTAGTGTTTCTCTAAACGACTTTTATGTCTTTTCATTTAGCGACTTTAAATGTGTAAAAGCATTGTGTGTAAATTGCATTTTCGTCAGAAATTAGTTCTGAAGATTGAATCGTTAAATTAAAAAAATTTTCATACCCGCAAGAGATTCACAAAATTTCACACTTTTCACAAATGTTTTCAAAGAACGTATTGTAAAACGTATGACCCATTTTTGCATTTGTTCCATGTTCAAATGTTACAGAAAAGGTTTAAAATCAGTGTTTCTTAAGAATTCCAGAATCGGGCAACGTTTTTAACCCTTTCAGTCCCAAAAATTTACTACACTACAGAAGCATCTGATATTCACAAAATAAGTTTATTTTAGGTCAAATATACGAATTCCATAAGAAAAAAAATTCATTAAAATTTTTTATATGGTTTTTGAAACAATGCCAAAATTTTTAAATTGCGGAAAACAACAAAATAAAAGTATATACATTACCTAAAAACACTTCGAGTTATATATTTTAAGGTATCTGACCATATTATTAAAAAAAATTAAGTAATTATTTTAACCGAAATAGTTTACATTGTGTTTTAAATATGTGGAACTGAAGTGAACTCATCAAAAATCAGGTGAAACGCTTGTTGGCTATTTTCAAAATAAAAAAAAAGTAGTTTTGTCTTCTATTGAGATTAATGTAAAATATTGTCTAATAGAACAAAGTATGAAGAATCGAATGATGTGTGTTTGGATGTCATTACGGGACATAAACATTTTGAAAAAAATATTGAAAGTGATGATGCCAAATGGCATCACTGGGACTGAAAGGGTTAACAATGATTTTAAAAATTGAGTACACTTTTCTATATCACACAATCCCATTTGGACTCGTCTTACTAATTTTGAATTCGGTTGGCAATATTTTAAAATTCGACCAGAAATTCATACTCCTCATCTCATTTGACATCCTATATACCATGTACATAAAAAAATCCGTTGAAGTACGAATGCCTCAATGGTGTATAAATGTTACTATTAGCTAGCAATATATGTTTTACTTTACGTGGGGCGGGGATAGGCAGTTCGATAGAGCAAATACATTAGTTTTGAAATTGTAACATAACCCAGGTAAAAAAAACATCCACTGAGGTTGCAATTTCAAAACGAATATATTAGCCTTATGGAATTTACCAAAGACTGAACATTTTCCCTTAATTATCCTAAACAAGTACGTTTGTAACTGAATGTGTCACTTATCCGCTTCCACAAAACTTTTGTGTTTAACAGCAAAAAAAGTGCCAGTATTAATTACATATTAAACATTTACATGCAAAATTTGGCTGGTTTTATTTTGTTTCGGAAAATTTAATAATTATTTCTTATCGATTGCTAAATTAATTTCAAAGAATAAATATATATTCTTTTAAGTAGTATAAGCAAAATATTTTACATCCACCTACAATCATAGAATCACTTTGCGAAATATATTGACGTCATATCAAACTGATTTATACATAAAAAAAATAATTTCTTTTAATTTATTATTCAAAAGAAAGTTTCTCAAGTGATTGCTGTGAATGGCAGAGGCAATTTAATTCTAATAATATTGTATTCTATTGCTTTTTAAATGAACGTTAAATTTTGCAGGGTTTTTTTTTGTAATTAAAGTATTTTTAATTCAATTTTTTGTCTGAGATTTTATCTTCTAATTTCGATGCGATAAATTTTTTGACGTATCACAATTACCTATTGAATTTATAGTTTGACTATAAAAGTGGGTAACGGACAGATTGAATGGTTATAATAATTTTCCCGTTGGAAGTATGGAAGCTAAAATCTACTAGGGTAGACTAACCAGTGAATGAACGTTTAAGGCGCTGTGTTCGCCAATGAATAAACACCAGGATATAATGACCAGGACAACAAAAAATCTGTCAGTTAGCTTCCTACTACATGGGAAAAAGTCAATGTTGACAATTCATCTAGTGGAATGATTTTCAATCCTTATTTTTTAATTATATTTACCAAATGTTCATTCACTGGGGCCTGTTCACTCACTGGTCAGTCTACCCTAATACAAGGTACGATTTTGTCAAATCAAAGCCACGTTTAGACTAACACTTGAGGACAGAGTGCCAAAGGAATGTTTAAAAAAATATTTCCTTTTCAGATTAGTACATCAGACACAGTTAATGAGCTGCTAGCAAAACTTTTTTTCTTTGGCGTTCTGCCGACTAGTTTTAATTATGGAACTTGATATTTTATATTTTGATTTTTCAGGTAAATTATAAGGCGAGTTTCGTCTAAATGATTGCAACAAACTTGAATAAAGAAGGACGTCATTGGTTACGTAAGTTCTGTTTTTATTAAATTATGTTTCATTGTGTTAAATTACGTATTTTTTTTTAAACTTTGTAAATGCTTACAATTATTTTTGGGTATTATGAATAGATGTCTGAGACATGGAACTACTACTTATAATTTGCACGAATTTTAAAATATTTTGGGAAACCTTTTCTCCCAGTAGTTACAATACCTTTTGTGCAAAGATAATGGTATTTAGAAATTTTAATATTTCAATTTCTAATTTAAAGTTGATCAGATTTAATGAAAATACAAAAATATTTTTTTTTGCTTTAAAACGCGTTCATGTTACAATTTTTATAATTGTGATGTGACAGTTTAGAGTTTCTTACTTAACTTGGTAAAATTAATTTATAATTGATTTGATAAATAAATTGTTAATTCTACACGAAATTTCCAATTCAGTTTCTAATTCCAATTTTAATGAAAGATTTAATATTGTATTAAATTACTTATTTATACCTTGTTTTTGTAGCTATTCATAGTAACTTTATAACAAATCACATTAACTTTTATTGTTATTACTAATTGGGTCTAAGGCCACCATATTTATTTTGATAAATTTCTTCGTAGTGTTTGATTCGCATGATTGAATGAAGTAATGTTTTAATTTCATTTCTAATGGTATTTTTTTCAATTAAATTTTGTGTAAATCTGAAACGGTAACCATTAAAAAATAATAAAAATGTTTTTTTCTGAAAATAGTCAAATATTATTCGAGAAAATAGTTTCGATTAGATATACCAGGGTCATTTCACATAAATTCCTTAACCAAATGTTACGCTCTTTTATATTGATATCGATCATGCTACCTAGTTAAATAGGTTTTGTTTTACCAGTTGTTATAAAAATAACTGTATGGTATCACATAGTTATATATGGCGTAATTGCTTTGCATATTTACCTATTCTAAAACTTTAAAAGTACAGTTAGAGTCAAAATACCGAGGCTGTCTTGCACTGAAAGTATTATTGTACATACATTCCAGCTTATTAAATAGGGAAATAAAAATAAATTGACAGACGTAAACAATTTTGTAACTGTCTTAAAAAAAATATTGGCCGATAATATTTGATAGACTAAAGAAACTTTTTGAAATTGTTTTCGCAGATATAAGTCAAGTTTTAACCCAGTCAAAGTGATGCCATTTGGAATCATCCCTTTCAATATTTTTTTTGCAAATGTTTATGTCCGTTACGACATATCCAAACACATATCATTCGATTCTTCACACTTTGTTCTATTAGGCAATATTTTACATTAATCTGAATAGAAGTCGGAACTACTATTTTTTTATTTTGAAAATAGCTAACAAGCGTTTCACTTGATTTTTGAAAAGTTCACTTCAGTTCCACATATTTAAAACACAATTTAAACTATTTCGGTCAAAATAATTACTAATTTTTTTTAATAATATGGTCAGATACCTTCAAATATATAAATCGAAGTGTTTTTAGGTAATATATATATATATATATATATATATATATATATATATATATATATTTTTTATTTTGTTGTTTTCCACAGTTAAGAATTTTTGGCATTATTTCAAAAAACATATAAAAAATTAAAATGATTTTTTTTCCTTATGGAACTTGCATATTTGACCTAAAATAAGCTTATTTTGTGAATATCAGAAGTTTCTGTAGTGTAGTAAGTTTTTGGGACTGAACGGGTTAAAATATTAGTAATTTAACAAAATATTAGGCATGCCATAATGTTTTAGTGTTAAAAAAATTAAATATTTACATTATTTTTTTATAAAAAATATAATACCAAAAGTTTTAAACGTACTAAGATGAGATACGACAGTTTCTAAGACACGAGTAAATAAAATAAAATCAATAGACTCAAATGATTACTCAGATTTTGAAAAAGTATTGTTGTTTTAATCTTTAACTAGTTAAAATTTTCTAAAAAGTTAAAAATTTACATGGATATTTAAAACATGTATGCATAAACGAAAAAATTAAACTTTTTAAAGATGCGATTTTTTTATTAGAATTAAATATATTTTTAGAAAATTTCAAGTATCTGCGTTATTCTTCAATAACATAACAATGTCACAAATTAAGTATTCTTTTAAACAATCAAATCTTTTCTTCGTGCAAATGCAATACAGATTGTAAATCTTCAAAAAGCAATTTAATTGGAATTACACAAACAAATTGGTGCTTATTTTTAATTAACACCGCAAATCTTTCCAACTTTCCCTTTCGAGAGGGAAAAAATATCTCGCGCCTTCCCTCTTGTTAAAAGGAAACGTGCCTTTGGTTATCTTTATTAATTGTCGCCAATGGCTTGGTGTATTTATTTACACCACCAGTTAGAGATAGGGAGGCATTAAAAATGTAAGGGATTTATTCGCTCGCCGACAACTTAAATTGAATCGTGATAGTGGAGATTATTACATAAGGGGGAAATTTGCGCCTCTCTCTTTGCTTGTAGATAGCAGATAACAGAAATAATAATTTATCCTCGTACTGATTTTAATGAGGATGAAGTACAACATGTGATGTTGTATTTGTTTACTTTGGGATCTTGGAGTTAGATTTTAGAGAAATGATGCGTTTGTTTTTATATGTTCTTTCTAATTACCATTAACAATTGTTTTCGGTTTATGATTAAATTTAGGATAACTGAGCAAACTGGTTCTTCAGTTAGTGTAAATACTTAATAACGAAATATTTTTTGAAGAAATTGTTTTAAAAAAATTCGATTACAAATTGGAATGCTTCTCTGTTAAAAAAAAAAAGATACTTTTTGTGAAAATTTTCCATACTTTCGATATTTTAAAAACCATTTCGTCTTCACCACGGTCTTCAACCATTTCTTAAACTCGTTTACATTTTGAAATCATTTTCTCAAAAACTTGTATGAAAATAAGTTGATTTTAAGAAAAGTTAATCAGCAATGTTGCTTCTATATTAGCTGCAGTCTATCTGTTGTTGACGCAAAACCTTTTCACCATTTTAAAAAGTGTGAATATTTTACTGAAAAAAAAATATTACAAAAAAGTTTCCCTTATGTTTTTTTTCTTACAATTCAGTTGTAAGCTCAAATCCCGTCAAACCAATGGTCTTATTTTTTTGCAGATTCAGTAGTAGTGTAGGAATTAGAATCTAGGACCTAGAATTATTATTTATCTTATTGCCATTGTATTATCTGCATTAAATCTACATAATACTATCTACATTAAAAATCTTACTCGTTGTAAACAAAAAATATTTTTTTGATTATACTTGTTTGGTGTTTGACTCAATGATAGGTTTCAGCGCTTGAGAGTAACAAACTACTTTATTTTTTGATACACTAAAATGTTATTTACATTCAATGATATAAGTTGCATGAGTAAAACACTGCTAAACGTGATGCGCCTGGTCCATTTTCTGTTCTAGTTTTTTGTTATTTGTAATACAGTCCATGTTTGATTATCCGGCACAATTAGTGATGAAAAACGGTCAGATTTATTAATGTTTCGGATTGAAAAATGTGTTCGGTAGCATTTAAAATATGTTGTGTTGTAGGCAGGGGCTGTTCTAGGAAATCTCGGACTATGGACGTATTTTGGGTGCCCCTTTACGAAAAATTCTGTATGATTTCCAGTAATGATGATGCTATAGACCAATGTATCAAATTTGTGGCTATAATTTTATATGCTTTCTTACAAACATAGATCAAAACAATCGCGTTAGGTCAATTTCTTAGTCAAAATTGAGCGAAAAACAAAGTGGAGTATCAGATTTCTTTTTTTAATTTACTGATATTTTGGGGATTTACAGCAATTATCATAAAAGAAACTATAATTTAGGGGGCAAAAATTTTTGGGGACCCTAGGGTATGGCCTAACGGGCTTTATGGAAGAACAAGCCCTGGGTATGGGGTAACTATTCTAAGTCAGTGTCTTTTTAAAAAACAAGTTTTAGAAAAACTTGTGTCTCAAGACCAACTATCTTTGTGAAATAACCTAAAATATTAATGTCTAATCTCGGGTGTGTTGTAGGAGAACGTTTCATTTCGAAGAACGTCGGTTTTTAATCTTCTTAACTTAGCTGTTCTCATTTCGAAATGTATCCCAGAAGGGTGATGTTATTAAAAGCAGATAGCTTCTAGAATTAAAGCATTACAAGGAGATTATTTTACATAAATGAAATTGTCTTGTGTAATGTGTATGATAATTAGGCTTATTGTTAGTTTAAGGACAAAATATAAGCAAAAAGAAATGGAAATATTTTACAATTAGTTGATTTTATATAATTTATTTAAATGTTATATAGAATTTTAAAAACGCTAGGGAAGTAGTCATATAAGATAAAATGCAAGTTTTCATCTTAAAATAGCTGTAAAGTTTAGAAATATATAATCTACTTTTTTTTGCATGGGAATAATTTAATTTCCGGTGCGTATAGTTTTTGAGATGAAGAAACTGGTTTATACAAAGTCTTAATTATTTTTCCTCTTTGTAAGATATCTAACCCATTTATATTTGGTTTAGAGGTTCTCAAAATTAATCTAGCTACCCCCCTTGTTAGTTACAAAATTATAAGATATCTCATTTATGTTGATTAATGCTGTAGGTACAAATTAATCTCACTTGACAATTAATCTCACCTGACATAACTCAACACTTGAAAAAACTGTAGCAATTAAGTAACCTTTTCAAACACCCAATTTTTTTAAACCCGAAATTGCTTAGCAGTTAGATAAGCTCCGGTAACAAATTTTCCAAAAAAGTTTTCCATTTGGAGTAAAATCAACCCGATCATTTCATCTTCGTTTTGATTAGCATTTTAAGTTTAGCCAGTAATACTATCTCTAGTTGTAAATAAAGATTAGTCGATATACGCTAGCATTTTTAAAATTAAAATAATTTAAACTAGTTTTAATCGTGGTATTTTGTTTCCATTACATTGATGATGACGTGTCCATGGATATAGATTATATGGGACCGAAGGTCTCATAGACTGCTTCAGCGATCTGTAGGTACTCATAAAGGTCTTCGTAGGGCGATTTGACTTGCTGCAATTTTGCCAGGATAGCTGGACAATAGAATATTTCTGATAGCTGAATATTTCTTTCCGGGTGGAATACATATTTTAATGCGTAACTGAACTATAAGTCAAATTAAATGTAACTCGCTTAACTAACCGCTCACACTATGTTAGTTCAATGTAAAAGAACTATTTTATTATTTAAAAAAGTGTTAATTAAAAATACATGACTGTTTGTGCAGTTGTAGTAGGCCGTAGCACGAGTAAGGAATTTACACAAGATGGCAGTAAAACCTTCATGGGTAAAGGGAGGGGGGGGATATGGGTAGCTTAAATAGTAATATCTCTAGTAGTCAATAAACGAATATTTGTCAATATAGGTGCAAACGTTTTAAAATTTAAAATAATTTAAACTAGTTTTCATATTGATATGTTGCTTCCATTACATTATTAAACGCATTACTGTTACAACAATATAAAGA
>CM043117.1:34459865-34472365 GCA_023701765.1 Hylyphantes graminicola | reverse complement strand
GGGAGGCCTAAACTCAGATGGCTCGACTGTGTGGAAAAGGACTTGGAAACTTTAAATATTACGAACTGGAGGTCTCGGGCCACGGATAGAAGATCCTGGAATTTGATTCTGCGGAAGGCAAGGGCCCATCCAGGGCTGTCAAGCCATTGAAGAAGAAGAAGAAGAAGAAATGACGAGCTGAAACGCCTGACTATGATTCCAACTCATATTAATTACGACATTGTACGCGGTGTCTGGACCGAAAAGGGTATTTAATTTCTAGTACATGTACTCGCGGTGTCTTTTTGGCTTCAAAGACCGTTTAGAGGTCGGCAGTGACTTTTTAGTGAAAGTTCCCGAACCAAGGACCTTTCGCAAGCTAAGCTCCTTACCGACTTCCTTCCTGAGCTATCTAGCCCCCGGTTTTACAGAAGCTTGTAAAATACATCATGATCTACTATCCAAGTCTAATAAGAACGGTTTACAGCATCAATGACAAGTCATCCCTTATCTAGATTGAGTTCGCTCACGATCGAAAGGAAAATAACAGTTCCTTTCTTATCGGAATGAAACTTTAAAAACCGGAGAATGTTTAAACTCTTATTTAAAACCCAGTCAAAAATTGGCTATTTTTTTAAAATGATTAGAAAAATACTTTACCTTTTTGGCGACATAAATTTTAGCGACAATTCCTCCCAAAACGCAGCAACCCTTATCTCGAAAAATAGCGTGACCTGACATCCGAGGTCCATCACAATCTCCTGCCTTCATCTCTAAACCATGCGAATCATTTGTTTCTTTTCTCTTTTCACTAGACTTTCCTTTCGAATGCCCCTTTTTGTTCACAAATCGTTTTTACTTTTATTTCAGCTTTCACCGACCCCTATCAAGATTGTTTCGACCCCTCCCTCCCTTCCCCTTCCAACTGTCAATCTAAGGCTTTTATTTCAATGTGTACACACGCTAAAAGTAGGCTTGAATTTTCCGTTTTTGATATTTTTTAAAAAAATAAAATGGATTCGATTTTTTCTAATATTTAAAAGTTTATGTATGTTTAAGTGATTGAAGCTTTTTATTCTTATTTTATTTGTTATATGGGACAAATATTTTTTTTCTCTAATGGGGCTGCAACATTGGCGGTCATGCCTTTGCAGACTCGGCACATTCACCAGAACTGAGAGGTTTTTTTTATGGCACCCTCTAGGCGATCCTCGCTACCACAATTTTGACGCACTGATTACAATGAATCTGAGCTCTCTGTGGATGTTAAATTATACCGAGATTTTTAATTTTGTCGAGAGAACCCACGCCAAATGGGGCCTCCAGGGATTTTTTACGTGCCACATAATCATATGACATGCGTGCTCAGAATTTCCCCATCCAGAATATCCAACGACTCAGCCGGGGCTCGAACCCGCGATCTTGGGCTTACGAGGCGGATACGTAGGGGAAAAATATATTAGAACTTAAACCCTCTTACAGTTACCAATGGTGAAAATTTTTAATATATACTGTATTTTAGATGTAGAAACATTTAAATATTTTTTTTAGTTTATGGTTAGACATAATCGAGTTATTTGTTTATTTTATTCTGAAAATATGTAACATTAAATGTTTAATACCCATCTTCTTTAAACGTGACAATAATATTCCAAGTACAGAATAAAATTTAAATACTTGTTTCCAAGAGTTTCAGAGTTAAGAACTTTGATAAACGATTTTAAATTTGAAAAAAAAAAATATGGCATGAAAAATTTTGAAACTAATCTTTACCGATTTCAAAACACAAGCTTTTCTTTTGTCAATTTTTTAAACTTTTGTCGCGTAGTTTACAAGAAATTGCGGAACAAAAAAAAATGTTTTAAATAAAAAAATTATGAATTTATTTTTCCTTCAATAAATTCAAATGTTTATGTACTTATTTGTACAAATGTATTATGTACAAATTATTTGTATTCTGTACAAATTTCACAACTTAAAAAAAAAACAATTTCTATTTATCATTTCATTTAAAAATTTAATAATTAAAAATGCATAAAACCACCACTTATCTAAAAATCTGCAATAACTAGCTTTAAAATAAAATGATAATACACATCCTTCGAGATATTCAAAGTCCCTTTGGCATTGCAAACTACCATACAATCCACCCTTTAAATTAAATGAAAGATCACTTTAGCAACAAGACCCGACGCAATTCCTCAGTGTGCAATTTTCAACAACGGATTATGACAAAGAATTGCGCCCTGTTATGGCAATTAGCCATTGAGATTTCGCTTAAAAGCCGAAATGCATATCTAGACATTGCTATAAAAGGGCTGAAGTTCTGTTTTATCCCATTGGACATTTATCCTATTTCTTCTAAGACTAAATACATTATCAGTGCTTCAGTTACCTGGAAAGAGGGAATGGATGCATTTCTCTCGATACACAAGACTGGTACTAGTAATGATATGGATGCCATATTTGGATTCGTGCTTGCGCATATTGATGTTGGTTTCGTTCGGGAACTGGAAAGATTCAAATTAACATTTTAGAGCCGCAATAGGTTATTGTATGTAAAGTTGTAAAGAGTTTGGAAATATAAGTTGGTAAAGAAAATCATACAGAAGCGGAACTGTAACTTTAACAACGATTTTCAACAATATAAATTTTGGGAAAACAAATGTATTGAATGTTGGACCTGAGCAATTTTTATTCTACGAAAAATTAGTTTAGTCAAACATTTAAGGACAGTAATGATGCAAATCTTTCAAATTTAGAAACTGCAGTTCATACCAGTTAGCTCAGATAAGCAAACTTGTTCAATGGAAGGACAAAAAAATATTTAAAATAAATTCACAAAATTGCTTGTCTATTTTTTGTATTGGACAAATAGTCAGAACAAACGAATAGTCGGAGATAGTAAAGCTAGCTCCAATTAGGAACAAGCTTTGGCGAAGCAAAATTTAATAATCAATTGTAGTAAAAAATTAACTACAGTGGTGGTCAAAATTATAAGGACAACTGAAAATCGAGCAGAATTTTTTTTATTTCTGAATTAAATGAAAATATATTTAGACATAAAATACTTCTTTATGCTATAAATCATTTAAGATCAATAAAAAAACTTAAACTAGAAAATTTGAATTTATAAAAATAATAAACAAAATATGCATTGTTAGGAAACTGGACAAAATTATAAGGACATTTAAAATTTTCAAGTCCAAACAATTAATAATTAATAAGTTCACCCTTATTTTCAATTACTTTATTTAATCTTGACGTCATAGAGCTCGTTAGTTTCTTTAGGGTGCTCGCAGGGATATTTTTCCATGCCTTTTCAATTGATGACATCAGTTCTCGTTTGTTATGGTATTGAGTGCCATTTTTGTAAACTTCATACACCAAAATACCCCACAAATTCTCGATTGGGTTCAGATCGAGACTTTAGGTGGCCAATCAGTCAATAGTTTTACAGAATTAGCGTTAAACCATGATTTTGAAGCTGCGGACACATGTATGGAGGCATTGTCCTGCAGGAATAAATAGTCACCACTGGTTATCAACGGTGCTAGTGGCAAAATATTGTCAACCAGCATATCAACATAACTATTTGAGTTCATTTTCCCTTGAAGAAATACTATTTATGTAGTTCCAGAGGCTGCGTAACCTGCCCAGACCATTACCGAGCCGTCATCATATGAACGCTTTGAAAAGATTTCTTTTTCTTTGTGAAGATCATACCAAAAATACTTTAAAACATCAGGTCCGTCTAGGTTAAACTTCTTTCCATCAGAAAAGACAACATCCTCCCATTTGTCACCCATAGAAATGTACTTTTTTGCAAACTCCATCCTCAGTCTCATTTGGGTTTTTGTAAGACGGGGTAGTGACTTCAGTTTTCCTTATCGAACCTGCTTAGCATTTTGTAAAACATGGCGAACGGTTCAAGCACTGTAGTTCAAGTCCAGTACACGCTTTATTTCCGTCGATGTTTGCTTTTTAGAGCAAGCTCTACTTACAATTCCTCTTTTATCTCTCATAGATACAGAAAATGGCCCACCTGGGTGTTTCCGTTTTCCATAATTTCCAGTATTTTTCAAAAAAATTATAGATTACAGTCTTTGATCTACCCAATTTCAATGCTATTTCACGTCCAGTAAGTCCAGAATTTTTATAAGTGATTAATTTTCCTTTTTGAAACACTGAAAGCTTCGTACCTAGCGGCACGGTTGAAGATAAGTGTAATGAAAATTTCTAACACTCGCAAAATCTTTATAACACGATGGAATGACGTGAACAGGCCGAAACTTTGCTAATTTTATGCTAATTTATGCATTAAACTTACAGAAATACAATTGTCCTTATAATTTTGTCCAATTTCGCTGTATGTTAAATTTTATAACGCATTTTAAAATTATGAATTTTATGTATATCTGTAAAGAACCTTATTTAAAATGCTTAATTTGCTATTGGCTAACATACATAAAATTTGCATAATTCAACCGTGATTTGTCGAAAAGATCTAGCTGTTTTTACATTGTCCTTATAATTATGACCACCACTGTAGTTAGCATTCTTATGCATTGTAGTTTTAAAAAATGTAGTTTCGAATCAGGTTTGACGTAGGATAACAATTTGGTCAGCGTTCGGCCCACTTGGTAAAAAATTACCATCGGTTATTTTCAACGTTTCTTTTTTCAATGAAGATTATTGAAATTAATTATCAATCGTCAAACCACGAGTTCAAACTAATTCACCCCCATTCACCCCCATTTTTTAATAGAAGTTTTGAAGTATATAAGATTGTGTACTAAAAATTCGTCAACAAAAAATTTCCGAAACCGAGTATTAACTGCTTATCTCCCGTTTCTTGATACATTGGTTTCCACGTTATTTTATACCTTGAAATTATATCTCGTTTCAAAGACTTTAATAAAAAGTTGTATTTCATTCTATTCCATAATGTTTCTATAGCAGTCAAAATTAGTAATTCATGTTTAGTTTACTTTTATTATTAAACAATAAGCAGTGCATAAATTATCCCGTTAATATTACATTAATACCAATTTTAATTCTTCGCAATCCATCAACCCAAAAATGGCAGTAGAGACCATGTGCAGCTTATTATGAAACTTTCAGAACAAAAAAAAAAAAGAGTCCACACTTAAAACTTCAACTTCTAATAAAAGTCCCTTGACACCCTAGAAATATGATATTTTAACAGTGATTGTCAGAGAGCGAAACAGGGTGTACCTAAAATTACTAATAACTTCCAGCATATTTCCACATCATACATTAAACAAAATGTTCATTGTTCTACTACACATATTTGGTTTATTCACATAATGTGTCTTAATTTAAAATTAATAGATTCATCCATATCTCCCCCCCCCAGTTGTCAAATGTAATACTTTATTGTACTTAATAACAAAGCAGTTTGCAAATTTGACCGTTTACTTTCTGAATGTCATTGGAATAGGCGATAATGTGGAGTTCCAGCATAATTTTCAAAAATCCTATATTTGCTTTGAAACTTTGCAACTTTTAATTAGGTTTATTTTGAACAGATGTCCCAAAATAATTTCCAAATGAAAAAAGTAGAACATCAATAAAAATTTCTAGAAAAACTATCACGTAAATTCCGAAAAAGGCAGGGTCTAACGCTCTGAAAAATATCTAAAACAGACTAATTTTAGTTTCTACATTACATAAAACCAAAAACAAGTACAATTGACCTAGTGCAACAAATAGAGATACAAACAACAAACTAACAATGGAGTCGACCCTCATAAAATTCTATCTTCCAATCCTCCCAATCGAAGTCCCTCGACACCCATGGAACGGGAGATCTTAACAGTAATTGTCAGAGAACCCAGCAGAGTTCATCAAGCCCCCGAAACAGCTCCAGCTTGTTTCCACGTCACTTTCTATTAAATGAAATGTTATCGAGTTGCCCAAGACGCAACCGGAAACAGCAGAGATTGCTGCTACAGATACACCACGAATGAAGGATTAGAGCAAGCCAATTCTGCTATCTGGTCCTGTAGATAGTTTAATTCATTACATAGATGGTTTTGGCAGTATCTTTAGCCGGGCTTATCTTTAATACCTCGAAGATTGAGATATTTCTGATAAGGTTTTAGCTGGAGGGGCGGTAATGGTGATGAACAATGTTTTAATTTTGATTGTGGGGATAATTTTGGGTGTTAAATAAATGGTGTGCGATATATAATAGAGTTTGAGGGGGCGAGGGGGGGACTTGGATTCTTTTTGGGATTTTAAAATAAAGCTTCCCATTTATGCATTTTAATAGACAGTGGTAAATGTGCTATTTTGGGAATAAGCTACTTTGTAATGCCTATATTTTGATGAAATTTGGACTTTGCTTTTGCTTACGATACCATTCATTTTCCTATTGCGTTAAAATGTATTTGTATTTATAAAATTTATTCAAAAGGTAATGTTTTAAATATTAAGCTTATTACGACAACGTATAGTGTAAAAAAAATATTAAAAAAATATATCTATTAAAGGAAACATTCATTTTGGACAAACAAAAAATGTAACCAGTTTGAAAACATTTTATAGTTAACTCTGGCATGAGACACTAAATATATAATATTTATTTTCTTAACAAAATCCAAAATAGGTTGAACTCATTAAAAAAGTGTAACATTGGGACCACGGAAAGAAGTACCCGTGCACGTTTGGGGAATCAATTTAAAAGAATGCTTGATTTTGCACGTTTATAGTAAACGGCCATGTATTCGCATTTAGATGAAGCAAAAATAACTAAATTAGAATAATAACAGTTAATACTTTTTCCTTATTGTTTTCATACTGCATCTTTTAGGTAATAAAAGTTTTAATCAATTTAATCTTTAATAGATAAGCATTTTCTGGTATTTTATAGTCATAGAAAAAGCTTAATTGTTTTTCTTGACTTTTGAATAAATTCAATCTCCATTAATTGAATTGATAAATAATCTCACTCGCACATATTGACTAAATCAACCCTTTCAGTCCCAATGACAATTTGGCATCCTCATTATACATTTTTTTTCTGATCGTCTATAGCCATTTATGATATCAGAAAGCACATCATTCGATTCTTTAAACTTTTTTCCATTAGAAATTTTTTATTATTCCCAATGGATGCCAGTGTTATTTTTTTGTAATTATGAACATATACATGTTAAATGGTATCACTGAGACTGAAAGGGTTAAAACCAAGATTTATAATTATATTGCAGAGTTTATAATTGGGTTCTGTTTTTTTACTCTTATTCAAATAAACATCACATATAACTCAAACAAAAAAAAACTCAAAACATTCAATACCGCACTTATTTTTATCTTATCAACTAAAGATAAAAACTGCCAACTCAAAAGTGGACGCGCAACGTTTCAAAGCTGATCCAAAATCTATCTTATCCTTCCAGCAGAAGTGCGTCTGTTATCCTAAAGTTGTCTTTTCCGATCTATGTTTATCAACACACACTCGAAAGGCGTTAAACAAAAAGCGGCTTTTTTCCAACGCTTAAGTAAACGTCACCTTCTGGCGTGTATGTAGCTCAGCGGGGATAGCAGTAAACACTTGGAAAAGGAGTGGAAAATGTAAGGATATCAGAGCTATGTCAGTAAAATGTATTTTCGGATATGTTTGTTATTTCCATATGGCTTGCAGCTGCTATAGGTCTGAACACAATTTTATATTTAGGGATCTTTAACATAAATTAAAACCTTGTCTGGTTATGTGAAAGATTCAGATTTAAGTTAAGTGTATGCAATATGGAAATGGTTGATCAATAATTATTGATTTACATTACCGTGCAAAAAATTACAAATGAAGCACTTCGGTAAAGACATTTGTGTCAAAATTTGTTTAAAAATTATTGTTTTAGATTTTTTTAAAACTTTTAACAAAGCTACCTTAAAATCAATTTCAATTTCTAATTAATATTTAAAATGCATGCACAAGGGTTAGCTTAGCAAATCGATCTACTATATCGGCATCAAATATTACTGAAAAGTTCAATGCATGTTCATCATTTATTTAGTTCATAAATATTCAATACAGCCAGAAGAACAAAAAAAAAGTATGGTCAAAAAATGTTTCCTTTTGCTTTTAATTTCATTTGTGAAACTTGGAATAAATAAACATTAAAACCCGGAAATGAATAAAGAGTACAAACATTACTAATTTTACATTAAAAAAAACAATTATTAATTTGCTTACTAATTTACTTTTTTAAAAATGATATGTTTACAAGTGTAAACATCATTTTTCAAACTACTGTCAATGACATACAATTTCATAAAAGTAGTCAAATATTTATCTCGCCAAAACTTTTAACTTCGCATGACAGTTTACCATAAAAACGAAACGGTTAAATTTTTTCACCAATTAATTTTTCTATCTCCTATGTTGGCGACCACGTAACCAAGGCAACATGTATCCGTCGCCAAGGGAACAGTGTTTTATTTTGTTGAAAATATGACCTCCCAGGGATCCAAAGTAGGATACAAGAAGAATGATGGCATCATAAATATAGCACCTTAGTGGAAAAAGAGTCAATGTTTTATAGGAAAAAATTAGGACATTGGGCTTTTATCTATTAAGTTGCGGAAATATACTAAAATCAATGATCCCCTGCTATGAGTGTCTAGTGGAAATAGAACCCCTGAAGATTTTTTATTAACCCTCAGTTTCGAACTGTGCTCTGCATAGGGTACAGGTCAATTTATAAATTAAAATATTTAAGAAATTATTTCGATTGTGGTTAATAATTGGTTAATTATGTTACTACTTGGCAATTTTGAATCGCGATTTTTTCTCATCATAATCAATGACTGAATCTCACATCCATGGGCTGGTAATACTATAGTTAAACTCTTAGTGTCCTAGCACAGAAGACACGACCATGGGCGGAGCTATAAAACTCGGAGCAATCAGTAGAAGAGAAAATTTCAGCCATTTTTTTTGTCTTCATCCAATTGTTCCACGCAATAAATACAATATTTATTCTAAGTAAAATGGATTTGAAAATACAAATTTAATTTAGAGTTATGAAGTTAGCGAAATATATTGCGCAAACTGACTTTTTTTTTCATAAAACGTAGCATTTTTTCGTTTGGTAAAGCTTCATATTCCATGCTAATATCAATACAAACATTATATAAAAAAATACAAGTTACAGCAATGTCTAACCTACTTAGAGCTATAATAAGGCCTAAATCTAATTACGACATCCCTAGCCTATGATCGGCACATCTGTCACTTCTCAGAACAACTGCGGCGCTATCCATTCATTTGGTAAACTTCTTCACCTCTATGCCCATTAAGTAATTTCCACTGAAAATAAACAAAAAACTTTTTGGGGGGGATATGCATAAAAATGAGATGTCGATTAACAAAGCGAGTAGTTCTTAATTAGTTTAACCAAAAATTTTATCACTTTCCTAGATTGTTGCTTTGTTGAGTGTGAAAGAGTCATGTTCTTCTCTACCTGTTCCTTTGACTTAGCAGAATTTAGTTACTACCTTTATCAAACTCTTGAATAAATGAAACTTTTATTCTAATACCCAAAAGTTACAAAGTCAGCACAAAAATATTTATCAATACTAAAAACTTAATTGTTAAATGCCTATAATAAAAAATACAATCTAAACTAAACGCCAAGTAAATATTCAGACGATATAATCAACAATATCTAATCCAGTAAAAGTTTCGAAAATGTTTAAAAAGGCATTTTTGAAAAAAAAATTTAACGCCATAATATCAAACGTTATTATTCTAGATTTCAAACAGTTTCTTGGGATTGTTTAGCTTAATCTCTTAAAAAAAATTACCTTAAACACATCAGTCAGCATCAAAAAATACTCTGCTCGTCAATCAATTTCGTTATTATTGTTTATTAACCCATTGGAATCCATTTGTTTTTACTTTAACACCTTCCTTTCCGAATAGAAACGTTTGCATTAGGGTTTTTTTTTTATTCGCTTTACGAGCAATTTAACTTATTCGTATATTAATTTTTCAGTAATATAGTTCATTTATCTTTATTATACTTGTCTTTTTTTCATTTATCTTATTTTGTGTATTTATTTGCACTTAGGCAGAATACTTATTTTTGCATAGAAAATTTTATAGCTTTCGTTAGAGTTAACAGACGTTATATAGTTTTCACAAACAATAGTATAAAAATTTTATAGTAAATGGTTGATTTGTCAATAACAAAATTAAAAAAATGGATTAGTTTATATAGAAAGTGGTTAAACAAAATTTCGGATATGTATCGAAATCATGAAATAACAGTTATTATAATAATACAACGGACACTTCCGATCATTATTGCATTTCCTTTAAGTGCGAAATAATAATTAAGTAATTATATAGAGGAACAGAAAATCGTAGCTTTTTTGCTTTCATTTGGGGTTGGTTCATGTGTGCCTGGAAGATATCCAATTAAGCAAGTTCCTCTACAGATTTTTCCAATAAATAAAATCGCAAAGAGAATGTTTTAGAAAAAAGAACATATCCTGCCCAACAGACAAACAAAAATTGTTAAGCTTAAATGGGAAAAAATGCTAGACAGAAACGAATATTGAGTTTTCGGACTTCCAACAAGTTTTTTTCAATCATTTTAATTACTGTTTCAGCCAGAAAAATAAATTGCAGATTAATCAAAGTAATTGGTGGATAGAGTTTGAATCCATGATTCTGCACTGTGTAAAACATTTCCTACACTGATTTGTATTTAGAACAGATAAAATGAACATTTTAATTATATGCTTCAAATTTCGAGCCAAAACTAGTGTGGGACAATGGTTCTGTTTTACGATACCTGTTACAATTGACATGTGGATATTTTAGTCATATTTTTAATAATATTCATTCCAAGCACTGATTTTTTTAAATGTGCAGATTTTAGTTTGAAATTAAACTTAAAACATAGCTCTTTCACTGATACCTTGAATTCAACGAATATATGTCATGATGGTAGTATTTAATTTAGCAAGTATAATATACATTTTCAATATATTTTCTAATGCATAATTATATTGACACTGAAATCTATGAATCGTAATTCAGTTTTTTAACATCCTAAGTTAGATTTAAAAAGAACCAACCCGTTTTATAGTAAAATTAATGAGATTAGTAAACGAGAGTCTTAATTCAACATCTAGAGCAGGGGTTCCCAACATCTTTGCATTTGCGTACCACTTGAATTTTTGAGAAACTTTGGCGTACCACTAGACCTAAATATTGTGATAACTGTTTAATATTTACTCTTATAAAAGTGTTCGGACTTTTTGAATTAAAGTCCTGAGAAAACTTCATATTTAATGGTTAGATATTTATTTATAACTGGCTTAGAATAAAAGAGAAATAAAAAGATTAAATTATTATTAATTTAGTTTTATTGATTACTGAAAGGTCAAAAAACATACAAATAACAAATTCGTACAAAATTAGCAAAAAAGTAATCATACAAAACATACTTTTATAGTCTTTAGTGCGAAAACTGTTGTTTGCCTGTGATTAAAATGTGAACATTCGGAGTAAGTGAACATATATTCACGTTTAACAACTTACAATCTTAAACAATTATTAGAATTAATAGTTGCTCACATCACTCACGCGAACCACCTGAAACGTTCCCGCGTACCACCGTTTGGGAACCCCTGAACTAGGGTATAGAATCTTCAAAAACAGATAATTTTCCAATAACATTTCAATTTTAAGAAAATAAACTTCAAAACTATATTCATCAACAAACTAAATCAAATGTATCTGGCCCCAACTCTAAACTAGCAGAACAATCTGGCCCAAATTACCCCCAACCCCCTTTCCCCAAATTGCCCGCATCTATCACCGGAGACAGGGTTTCCCTTTTCCCGGCTAAATCGCAAAGTAAAGTTGACAGAAGCTTTTAAATCTTTTCGGCAAATTAGAGAAAGCACAGGGAGCGAAATCTTGGCTCCCTCCAAGTAAAACAACACAAACAGTACTTAAAATTCTAATGAAGTGGGCGCAATGCGCTCGCCTAAATAAATATCCCCAGCCTTGTGGTTTCAAATCTAAGCGAAAGTACAACTTTAAGAAGTGAAACATTAATTGATGAGAATAGGTATTTATATTTTTGTTTCTTCAAATGGAAGACTCAAATGGAATAAAAGAGCTCAAATAGAATAAAAGAGTTCACAATAGAATAAAAGTTCTCAAAATAGAATAGAAGAGCTCGAATATAAGAATAGCAGAGCTCAAATAGAATAGAAGTTAGCATATTCTTTATCTTTTGGTAAAATAGCATTCTTTATCGAGTTTAAAAAAAGTAAAAAAAAAAAACTTTCGTCTTTAAAAGATTAAGCCGATAATCTTTCAAAATTAACTATTATTGTTTTATTTTCAAAAGCTATGAGCAATATAAATCGAACAGCAACGTCAATACCAACTCGACCTTTGCCGATCTTTCCCAACTCGAATGACCCCCATTCAGCGTATTACACGCTTACCAAGTGTCCAAACTGTT
>CM043117.1:34236849-34459365 GCA_023701765.1 Hylyphantes graminicola | reverse complement strand
CAACGTGGAATCTTCCACAATCAAAATATTTGGGATGTTAAGTTGTGACAGCCAGACTATACCACATTTTTTTGGTCCATTTAATTTGAAAGTGAAAGTAAAATTAAATTAATTTTGCTACCCGTAAAATTAAATTAATTTTACTTTCATTTCAAATCACTTTAATTTTTACAATTAATTTAATTTTAATGTGAAAGTTCGAGTACATAATGACACGTAATAATAATTTAGACGTTAAAGTAAACAATAATTTGACGCTTTTCCTCACGTGTAGTGTTAAGGTTGGGTTAACGTCACATCGTATTAGAAATATTGTGAAACTTACAAATAGTAGTTAAAAGTCAATGCTAATTTATAATTAATAAATATTCGAAGAATTTTTTTAAACTTTATTTATAGTTCGCTTTATTCTTTCAAACTGAGGCCTAAAGTTTGTTTTAGGAAAGTGAAGTTAACGTTTTAAATACTAATTAATCCTTGAGACTTGTATCTATGCACATCTTCAAAAGTTGCAATTAATTATTAATAGTTCCAACTTACGTGGCTAGTATTGCTTCATTCATATTTCTTTCGAGCTATCTCCATTCCACTGAAACACTTTATATGTAAGTACGGGTCTGCGATAGCTGCTTCGTCAACATGAAAAAACACTTTCATTCAACATTCAAAAAACCCTTTCAGGTTTAATATTTATTTTCTTTCAAATTAAAAACTATCATGTAGCTTTATTCTCTAAAGAAAGTAATATATCTTTTACCATACACTTAACAGCCAATTAAATTACAAGATTGGATAAAATTAGTTAAAAACTCATTTGGAGATATAACTTACTATCGTTTTTTTTTATGTTATCTTGCTCATTTTGTTATCGAACCATCTTAAACCTTCATTAAATATTTTATTTTCAAACCATTTTTTTAATATCAATACAAATTCAAGACACAACTTTGTCAAATTAAAATTACAACCCATTTTTACGAACGCCACTGTGCACTGTGTACAATGCAAACGTTAAAGACCGTTTTTTGACTATAAATAACGTCTTCCGCTCCGGCGAATCTTTGCTAAAAGAATGAGAAAAAACACATAAAAACTTAAGTCGCTAAAACTAAAACTTTTCTCTACCTCCCTTTTTCTCCTCTATCCTTTTATTAATTTTTTATCTATCAGAAGAAAAGGAGCGAAAAAAGAAATAATGGGAAAGAACCAAATTTAAGAGAGTTAAGGCTATATCTCATTCTCGCAATCTCCTGATTCAACAAGAAAGCCAAGGACTGAAAATTTCTAGAGACAGCCGAAGGAAGGTGGAATCTAGATAAACATGGAAGACTAAAGGTGGGACTTACACAAGCGTAAAAATGAAAGGAGAAGGGGTGGATAATTTTATTCTATCACTTTTTATTCTTTTCTTTTCCCTTGCACTCATTTCAAAGAAGCAATATTTTAAAGTGAGAGAAAGATAGCAACGGATTAGAAAAAGCTTTTAAAAAAGTTTTTTTTATCGCAAGGTATTAAACTGACTTTGTCCAAATTCATTTTAAGCAAATGCCCGAGATTCAGTGCGGCATCACAAATAGATTATTTTCTGCTCTGTTAATAATTTCTTTGCGGGGTTCTGGATTAATGGCGTTATAGGTGGAGAGGTCACGGGTGTTCTGATGAAAGCTTATTTATTTAAATTGAAAACTTACTACAATGAAACATACTATGTCTTTTGAATTGAATGAACTTTTTAACTGGTATTTTATACAAAATTTTCATGATCTGCATTATCTTCAAAATTAAAATTTTAATAAGTATCGAATACGAATTGTGACCTATATACATAAAAGGCTACTTCTGTTTGTCTGTTTGTATAAGACCCGAAATCTTAAGAACCACGCAGCAGATCGTCACGAAATTTGGCACAAAAATTTATCTCATCTCCGGAACAAACATATGCTAAGAATTTTTCGAAACTGACCATTACTTCTATAATTTTCGAACGTTTTAAGGGGGAAAAATACACCACTTTCGCTCAAATCCGATTATTTTTTTCCCTTTCGTGATGCCATTAAGCAGAAAAAATTAAATCAAACTTTTAACGACAATAATTGAAATTGAAAATGTTTATTTTGTTCTGTTGCTAAATTTATAATTTCAAAAATAATTGATACGTTTCAAGTGACGTAATCCAACCAGTCTCCCTTTCTAGGATTTATTGTGTTTATTTAATTTGATTTATGAAATTTTTAAAGCATTTTTAGCATAATACTGAACTATGTTGGTATTTGAGAAATTAATATTTATCATTACTATATCCAAGATGGGTAATTAAATGGAAAAAATAACTGGGTAATCTTCATATCTTATGCAACTCAAATGAAAGAAAAAAATAGTTAGATTGACTATTAAATTATTTTTTCATCTCTACCCGTGCAACGTCGGGTATAAGAGCTAGTCGTTAATAAATAGCTAAATATAATTCTAAACATAATTACAGATATGCACTAAAAGTATCTGCAAAAAATTCGCAATATCTTATAATAAATAACTTCATCACTTTTCCCCCTAACATAACAAACCTTTAACAAACTTTTAAGAAATGTCAGACAAAAAATATGCATGACACGATTTCTTAATTATTTTCTAGCATTTTAAAATACCGATTTTAAATTACCGAAAAGTCACAGTTCTTAGTTTAATTGTTTTCATTTATGTATTGTTGCGTAAATAAAAATAATGATTATCCATTAGTATTAAAAAATAAAGCAATTACTCAAAAAATCAATACTACATTACAGACAACATAAGATGCCGCAGCAATATACCCAAAAAGCTGCCATAATTCTCACAAGCGGCCCCACCCATATGACAAGAGTGATGAGACGCCAAAATGACGTCGGATGACGCCTCATCCGAGATATTGTTCTCGCAATGCTAAAAAGGGCGGCGACACTTGGACACGCAACGGATGAATGTCATAGGAATTGTTTGTGGGAGTTTATTTTGCCATGCAAAACTAATGCGGAATTTGGAAAATGCTTATTATATTAAGAAAATATGTTTTGAAAATTCATATTGCTAAAAAGGAAAACCTAAAACAATACAACAAATAAAATTTTATTGTAGACTTACACTCTTAAAACGAACGAGCGATTTTAACTCAGAGTTAATTTTCACTCCTCCGGTCTAGAAAATGCACTTCTCCTAGAGGAGTGGATCCTTTGTCTGTTAAACTTCCGACAGGATCACTCCAAACGAGTTATTTTAACTCAGTGTGAGTTAATATTCACTCCCTTCCAGTGTCGAAAATGCACTTCTCCTACTGGAGTGGATTTCACTCTTTTGTTTTAAGAGTATGATTTAAAAGTTTTTAACTTGTAATTATCCAGTAAATAACTTTTCAAAAACACAAAAAGTTCCTAATTTTAAAAATATGCTTGTATGGCAATTGATCATCTTTGGCTGAATACAGAGAGCCCCAAAGATCAAGATACCCTGACTTTAAAATATCCGTATGTACTTTCTATTAGGAATTTCTATTTTATTATCCGTTTCATAATTTAACTATGACAGTTTGGTATTTTTCGTTCTCAATTTCAGGAGTGAAATTTTTTAGAAATATTTTACCTTGTATTTCAATCCAAAAATATGTACACATAATTTTGATGTTAGATGTCAAAGATATCATTTTAACTATAATCGAACTTAACACGATACATCAGCATCGCATTTTGAAACTTTATAGATTTAAAGAGACATAAGTGCTCAAAATCCTTTATCACAATTTCAGAGTTTCCCGCTTTTGTATATCTCAACCACTCTTTTTCAATTCAAAATCACATATATTCGATAAAGCATGTTTTAAGTTCAAAAATAATTATGATAATTTTGACACTAAATTTTTTTTAATTAATCACAATTCATGAATTTTAAGTCAATTTTTTTCTCTTTTCACAAATCTTATCACGCAATGAAGAACAAAACAGTTGGGATTTTTTCCCCCTCCGCTTCAATTGATCTTAGGAACTATCAAATGATCAAAGCAAAGAAATGATTAAATACATGAAATTTAAAAAAAATCGAATAGTTCATAGCAGTTTTTCAGATTTAAAGAACCGTAAGCAACTTTGTCTTAAAAAATTCATTAGATAAGACTACAAGTAAAAAAAAATTAAACAAATATTAGTTGTGTTTTCGGAATTATTTCCGAATACAATTTTATTTTTAACGTCTGAGTTTAATTTCCCTATTAGAAAGTTTTCGATGCATGGCATTTTCAAGAAACAAACCATAAAAAATTAGTTTTATCAGATTAAAATTCTCTGTCCTATTTTTAATTATTTTGTATTTGCTTTATATTTTAATTCTATTTACAATATTTTGAGTTTCAATAAAAACCTCAACTTTAAGTCATAACACTTTACAAATAAATATTACGTAGCCTCAAATGAAATAAAAATTGTGAATGTTGGTTCAACCTTATATGAAGTCAAATTAATTCTAAATTAGCTTATATCAAGTTATATTTATATCAAGTCAAATCATAGTCAAGTTATATTTATATCTACTTCTATGAATATTTGTTCGTGAAAGAGGATTTGATGGATGTTTTAGTTAAATCATTAAACAAATTTATTCATACATTTAGTTTGTGATTTTATTGAAAGTGATTGTGATGCTCCATTACAAATAAAGTTAATTCTCCTTACATAAAATTCAAGAAAATCAAATTAAGTACTGAACCTACTACTATACACCCATTCATAACTATATCCATTTACATAACTTTAAGAAAACAGTACAATCAATCACGTCGTGTAAACATAATTTATCCTCTATCATTGCAAAAATGGTTAGTGCACAGTTCTGAACTTTTATTCTTTCGTCTAGCATTCCTAAAAGGAAAATAGTTTTGGAAAAAGGCCAGGATACTAAAAGGAAGACTGAAAATTACCAACCTAATTCGTCTGAACGCTATAATTTGAAAGAGGGCAACATTTGTGATTTATATTAACCCTAAGTCGGAAAACCAAATTTAAATAAAGAAATCTTTTTTACTAACATTTGGGAAGTTCCATTTAGCAAGAAAATTATCCAGGATCGTATGTGCCATCATTTTAGAATGAGAAAACTCGTTATATATGTTTATCTTTAATGCGATTTGGTGAAGTTAGATCAAAATCTGGGGTAAAAACAAAAATTCAAATCTTCAGTCAACTTATATTCTGTACAAATTATAAAAAAATGCCTTCTTTGAAATAGTACACTAAAAAAGGAATGACTAGTATTTAAGTAGATTGCAATAATATGTAATACGAAAATGTATGCACTATAATTTTTGTTTTGATGCTTATATCACGTTTATCAAGTTGGATTGTTTTAACGACATCGTAATTTAAGTAGATTGTTAAATTTTAAAAAAAGAAAAACAGGTACCGTAAAATTCATACCGAAGTATAGTAATCTTTATAGCCCGTAAGGAAACTTTCCGTATTTAGCGGTACAGCTTATCCTTTGTAAATAACAAAAAAAAATGACAGTTTAAAATTTTAAATAAATCGTTATTACCGTCCCAAAATATTCACAGAATATCAAATAAAAGTGCTTGAAAGTTTGATACTAACGACCCTTCCTCTAAAACCAAAAATCATGTGTAAAACCTATTTAGTGCCAAACAGTTTTAATTTACCCAATAACATATGCGAAACTTCATTAATTTTTAAACAAAACATCCAAGGACCCAAGCCAAACATAGAAGCCCAAAATCAAATTGGTACTTTGGGGTATATCGTCAATATTTTCGGCAAACCAAATGTAATCGCCCGATAATAACAAATATGGTTATTTATAGGTTGCTTATTATTGATATTTGATATATTTATTGAATTTTCAATGTTTATTTAGGAAATTTCAATTTTTAATTTCAAAAGCTAGTTCCAAAGGATTTGGCGAGCCCGTCGATGGAAGAATCGCAAACTACCTTCAAATTCTAATGAATATTACTTTTATTTTACAAATTAATAAATTCACTTGATGTGGTTAGTATGTCCCTTATTTTTTCTTACGATTTTCCAAAAACAAAACTGGCAAAATATCCCCAATTTGCCTCATTTTATCATATCCTCCATCCCAATCAAAGCCGGACAAAAGAAAAGTATTTCCCCGACATATCAAAGACATCTCTTTCCATATATTGGGAAGAGTCTGACATGATATGAAAAGGCGAGATGATTGGCAAGTTATCCAATAAGGATGAATCACAATCCCGGACATGTCGATTTGGAGCCTCTCAAAGCTGATCCGGTGTTTGGTAGATAAGTGGAGAAGTGACGCCCACTCAAATGACGCCCTATGACGCTTTTCTGTCTTTTTGTATTTCTAAAATTGGTTGTGTTAGTTTGAATTGGTATTTGTTCAGGATTCTGGATTCCTATTTCGAGTTTATTTTACAATACAGAATCATTTTTTACTCATTCAAGATAGGTAGGTTTGAATCATCGTCACACTAGAGCTACACGAGGGCTATTGGCGACGGGCGTCGTAATTTATAACCAGTCAAGTGACGAGTCGACATCGGAGTAGGCACCCAACGCAAGTTTTACCAATTCAAGTGATGATGTATAGAACTTTTGCTTTCAATTACCTGATGCTATCTATAATATAGAAAGTTTTTGGTTTTAGGTATTGAAGAAAAAAGGAAAGATAGACTTAAAATTTAGTGCATAAATTCCCAGTACTTGCCGGACGTCACAATTAAGTTTTCGAGAAAATCACTCATGTGCAAATTGATGCCATACAACATGTTAGGTTAGAAAGTTATTAAAATTAACTTATATTGTACAATTACCTTTAAATGCATTTATTTAGTGGTTTTGAAAATGGCGCATTGTACCCACCCTTAGTTTTAAGAAAAAATTATGTAGATACATTTGATATTGGAATATATAAATTGTGAAGTACAGTTTTTATTAATTACTCATTTTCATTAATTCTACTTTGTTTTAAAATGTCTACCCTAGTTTTATTTCTTAACGAAGGCATGTATTTTAAAATACATTTTACTTGATTTAACACTTTTTTAAGTTAATAAAAATGTATGACACTCTCGGACTTGTCTATTCGGAGCCTTTCCTAGTCTAATCGAGGGTTTCGAAGAAGTCTACTTAGAGATCAACCTAGTAGAGATATAGTTATTTAGGGACACTACATTTATAGTTCCAATTAATTTAACTTCCACTTACATTCGATTTCTTCATTAAAATTTTATTGATTAGTTTATCTAATCGTTCTAAATGAAGTTGCTAGAAAAGACTAGTAGGCTTTTAAATTTTTTAGAACAGAAAATAGGCTTAACAACTTTTTTAAAAAAATGGTGCGACGGATGGCCTTAGAATAATTTGAGCTTAAAAATGCACACATTTGCACGTTTTGGGACAGTGGTAATCATTCCTTAGAGTTTTAAACATCAGCTTCTGTTAAAATTACCTTCGAACACCAACGACTTTACAATGTATGTGTTCACTTACTTAGCATTACTATGCATTTACTTAGAATTCCCCCAATATAGCTCAAAAGTTAAATACGACAGCAAAAAGGGTCAAATTCCAAGATGTTCGTTTTTATGAACATTATTAAAATTTACCTAAAGAATCCTTATTAAATTCAACACAATATTAGAAGCGCCCTGCACAGCAAATAAACCATATGGAAAGTATTTGTAATACACACATGTGTATTTCAGCTACAAATGTGTATTTATTTCAATAATTATCTAAATAATAAAATTGATATTTTTGGATAACGTATGTTTATGTGTTTAATTTATATGTATTAAATTATTCACAATATCAATAAAATCATTGAAGAGAATAAATTCCAGCTAGATTCGTAATCTGGCCCACTGCGATTCATGAAGTAGCCATTTATAATCATCTACTACAGAAAGATACTTTAAAAAAATTAAGAAATTAAATTTTCAGTTAAAATTTTTTAATTTAAAGCAGTGAAAACAAGTTAACACTTCAGCCAATTTGCTTATCTCTCAGATTTAAAGTATCATGTAGTATTGTTTCCGTGTCTGATATAGGACCTTCTACTCTGAAAAAAAGCTTTTATATTCACTTAATAATGCCATATTGAGCAAAAACTAACAATCAACACCGATCATAAATATTAAATAACTTGAGGCACTTATGCTATAAAACATATTTACGCTTTCATGTATTTAAATTTTTAAAACTTTAACCCATTCATTACCGAAACGCCCCAAAACGTACGAACAACTAAAGATTCGATAATGTTATTAATATCAAATATTACGAGGAAGCAAAAATCCTTAGTAGCGAGCGGGCTATAAGTATAGAAGCTATTTTTTTAATGTAACACAAGTCAACAATACCCAGTTAGTTAAATGTTGAAGCTACTAAATGTTCGTTTCGAAATCCAATATCAAAGAAAGTCACCTTTCAAAATTTCAATAGAAAAACCTGCATACTTAGCAAAAAAAAAAAAGAATAAGTTAATTGCATACTTTGTAAAACAAATCATTGAAGATTAAAACAAAATCACCCAAGCCTATAATAGTTTTTTAACCAAACGGACCGGCTAACTACAGTCAACAGAAGTACTAAAAAAGCCAGACTCTCCACTTACCATTCGATCTCCTACGTTCGTTCTTCCCCGAAATAGCCCCTCCAACGTTTTTTCCTCCACGTGCCAACCCTGTACATTGCAGAAAAAACTGCAGTTGAAAATAGCGAATTTTCCGGCGAAAAATCTGCACCAGCGTCTGTCGACCACACGGACATCTGCTTTAGTCTTACGTCATCCAACATTTATTGGCTGCCTGTCATTGCAATGGGCGGGGCCGGAAGCTACTTTGAGGTTTCCCAGAAGGGAGTTGTTCGTTCTCTACACGCCGAAAGTTGGAATTATCAAAAATGTTTGATTTGTTGTATTAATTTGAAAAACAATTGAAACAACTGGCATCCAAATAAATAGGTTAAATGTACATTGGCAACATTTCTGTATTTGTTTCTTATTATATTGCTCCTTTTGGTAAAAAGCTTATTTTTTTCCAAATAAAGAAAATTCATAACTAATATATTTTTTACATTTGTTTTATAGGTATCGTTGGGAACTAACCACTTCAAAAAAGTAAAATCAGTTTTTCGGTGTCATTTCAGAATTTAACCGATTTCTAAAATTTTTACTTGTATTCAGTTTTCCAAAATTAGTTTTAGATGCAACATAACACAATATTTCCAATATATAATTATCTACAATTACAATGTACAAAAAAAGTTGAGTTTTCAAATACCCATTTTATTCCATCAATACTATAAAAAAGGCATATTTTGATTAAAAAAAATAATTAACCAAATAACCACCCTGAAACAAGCAAATACGCGTGTAAAAACCCCAATCAACCCTTAGCTTCATTATATTTATACATGCATTAACCTCATTACTATTGTCATTACTATCGCCACCAAAACCCCTCTCGCCCAAATCGGCCAGGGAGCCATTTTTAGTGGCCTGAGAAAAGGCGGGAGGGCCCATTAGCGCGTTAATGATATTACTGGTCGCGTTAACCCCCATTAAGGCGCAATAAATATCCGTCCTTTTTACGGCCAGAATATTCGCTCTCTCGCTGATTATCCACAAAACTCGAAGCATTGGATTTGCAAAGGTGTAATGGATATTTTTATAGCTCAATGCAATAAGCCGCTCTTATTGAAATCAATAATCTTGTGAAAATATAACGCAACTCTTCTCAAAGAGTTAGAAAAATTTACTTGTAAGCATAAGTGCGCTTAAGTAATTTTTTGCACTGTTATCTTGCGTTACAACTGTATTTCTGTATTTTACATATAATAAGAGATACTACACACTTTTAAACTTTGGATAATAATTAATTGACATTAATATTTTAAATGATAAATGAAATGCAAGCTATGCTAAAGCAATGAATACTTACTTAAATTAAACTTCAAAATTCGAATAGTTTATTTTACGCCAGCCTGAGTCTCTTATGAAACAAACATAACTCATAAGTTTTCATGTTACGCGCTTTTTGCATAAATTATAATTTAATGCAAACAAAGACAGCTTGAACTTGACATGATTTTGTTTTAAAACGCTTAAAGCAATTATAGGTATTCATTAATATTAAAATTACTATCTATATTAAATATCGAGATAAAAATATGGAAGCTCATTAATACTGTTCTGGCACAACATGGCTGGAATGTCAAGAGATCCATAATATAAAAACCAACAGGAAGTCTACCGGGCATCTGTGGCGGCAAGTGTAACAGAGCGCAACCAACAATTATAAAAAAAGGTCAAATGTTTTTCTATACACTGTCAAATATTCCCTTTCAAACAGACGTATTTTGAGAAATACTATAAAAACGACAAATTAAAAACAAACAAATGTTATATGTCCATAAATATCCATATTAAAATTGTTATACTTTTGAACTAAAACCAATATTCAGATACAATTTTGCAATACTAATGCAACAAAACGGCAACATGGTGCGGATATTTGAAATAAGACGAAAAATATCTATATTCGAACAAAACCAACTCAAGTACTTAGGGCATCATACCGTTGATTATAAACCAAAATACTAGAGATAATCGTGATCTTAAAACAAATACAATTTGTAATTAACCAGGGAAAGTTTAATTTTTTTCAATCATTAAAATATTATTTTAAAATAATTTTCTGCCACTAAATTTGATTTTAACTGTAAATAATAGTTTATGGACTCATACTTGTTTGGTTCCAAGGTTCATATACGCATTAGAAGATGAACGGGGGTGAATTTTGTTTTGGAAAGAGCCCTCTAAGATTTGAGGAAACACTAATGATAGGTTGATGATGGTTTAATGCGCTACTTTTTGCATGGCGGATGGGAAGTGTAGAGTTTTTTATGCTGTAGTGGGAAAAGGGTAATGAAAAATCCAAAGGGATATAATATGGAGTTTAGATTGATAATATTGGCGATATGCGTTATTGAGTTTTAGGTTAAGCTGTTCCTCTGCATGTCTGATTAAAAGTGTGTTTTTCAAGAAAATGTTACTGAATATTTTATTTGTAATTCCTAAACGGTATTATACGGTATTTTTAAATTAAAGTAGAGTCATAATTTATAGCATTAAAAATTTTGTGATTTTACAAAATTGATGTATCCTACACAGAAGATCCTTATGTCATCCAAGTTTTATTTGAAACAAGCTTTTCGTTTGCAAACACTTTACGCTTTCATGTAATGATATATTAATAAATAAACATGAAACTCTTTTTTAAAAAGATTTTCTTATTTAAATTGTTGAACAAACTGAAGGAGTATTTTTTGATAACGATAAAGTAAAAAATATTTCTTTAACGCTCTAAGGGACATACCATTCACATCATATTCAGGCCTCAGAAACACATAAATGACGACAAATATTATTTAAAAAAATTAGTATCGAGGATCAGTCATTTTCAATCACTTGCCAGAAATAAACTTTACAACAATTTAAAGAAAATGTAGTTAAGTTATAATATCGTGCAGTGAAAGCAAGATATAGCACTTAATCAAATTGCTTAATGCTTATCTCTTTAGAGGGTTAACTATAATAGGAGAAATGTAAAAATAATGAATAATTTTTAGAGGGAAACTCTTCTAGAACACCTGTATTTAACGTAGAAAGTTTACGATACCGAGTTAATCCAAGATTCCCAGCTACATTTCACGTCTCATTCTCTAATTGACCAGTACATATCTATTGAAATCCAGAACTCTCAGCCGTAATGAGGGACCATTTCAAAACCCGCACTGTTGATAACACGGGCTGTGTTTAGGAGTTGTTCATCAAACCCGACTGATAGGGGACTCTAATGCACTAATGTTGGCTGCGTAGATGGAACAGATCCATTATCCAATTTATAATCGGATAGCTAAATCTACAGGAAAACGATGTTTACGTCTAAGGTTGTTATGGGGAAATGTGAAATTATTCCGTCGTCTTGTGGAAGGGTTAGAGTGTTAGGGACTGTGTTAGTGCTAATGACTACGAGCTTGGTGATGTTGGTTGAAATGTATCGGTTGAGAATTTTATTGAGGACTATAAATTTTAGGTAAATTAGTATTGTAGGCTACTTTAAATTTAGAGAGCTAAATCGGATTTTTATTCGTTGTAAAATAAGGATTATTTTTTCCTTTCAAATCACTTGAAAATCTTTTAGGAATTAAATGTTTGTATAAAAATCAGGGAAATAATAATGGTTTACATTTATAGGACGGAATAAACGATTTTTATTTTCATAAAAGTTCTATTTACTATTTTTCATAGTATATTTCACTCCACCACATTCAAAAAGTCATTCGACCTTTTTCACATCTAAACTCAATTTTTCAATTCGTCTATACATTTTGAAAATGTCCATTATGGAAAAGCGAATAAAAATGTTTAAAAAAAGCTAAGAGACCAAAAGATAAATTAAGTTCATCCTCCCAGCAGGTTCCTGATATCCCAAGTTAAAACAACCCACACACGCACATATATACCTCAAAAGTACTCCTGAAAGCGGACTGCCATCCAATATATTTTAAACAGAAAATGGGATGAAAATAAAATAATCATTTTTGAATCTCCAATCTCTTTCAAAAGCCATTCTTTCCTCAAAAGTACTTGTGAAAGAATGCTTAATGTCGATCCAACTTTATGATCAAATGAATCCACATCATGCAGATTTAAACCACATTTTTTTTACACACAAAAAATATTTTTGCATTTAGTCAGTTGACTTGTTAAAATTGGCAGTTTGCTTTATTTAGGGACGTCAATGGTCTTCAAGAAACTTAAGGATTCCAAATGAGACAGTGATTTTCATATATATATTGCAATCCATCCCAAAAATAGGACACATTTAAACTCAAGGACTGCGATATTGTAAAAAAAAATTGATTTCCTCAATTTTTTTTTAGCTTTTCGTTTTTTGTTTAAGTTTTAAACCAACCTACATCATCCATATTCTTCAAAACCTGGAAGAATTTCTTAACATAAATACAAAATTTTACAGTTAGCCTGGCAATATTGGTTTTAGAGATTAACTTTTCAACTACAAAATAATCATTAAATATTTATTAAAATTTACTTCAAGATTTTTGTTTGAAAAAACTATTCAAAATAAAATTGAGACTATTTGTAATTTTTTTATTGCTAGGAAGTTGAAAAACTAAACTATGTTGCAAAATACTGTACGTCTGGTCACTCAAGTAGAGTTGGGTATTGTCCTGTTGTGCAACAAAAATGTAATCTAATTTAAGGAAAAGTACGCCCTTTTATCATTTTAATATTTTAATCTGAACGGATTTAATCATTCTATTTTTAAGTTTGATTTTATTAAATCGGTAAAAGTCATTTTTAAAAACTGACATTATTAATTTAGTTTAACCCTCTAATGCTTACTGTTGCCGTTTGGCAACAAGTAACATTATCCACTTTATTCTATTAAATTAGAGCTCCCTCTCGACAGATGTTTTTTTTTTCATCTGTTACATACCATTTTGAGGTTTTCACTACTGTCATCTATGAGGATTTAGTAGCTTAATATTTTGTATCATAAGGAAAAAAATTTTAAAAAGTGAAATTATTTCAATTCTAATGCAATTAATTTTTTTTCAGTATTTACCTCATAATGTATGAGAATAAAAGATACATATATATTTTTTGGGATGAAAATAAAAATTCATGCGCATTAGAGGGTTAAAGGGGAAACTCCCTAATTAACCTTTTTCAAGATACAGTTGAAACTAGTAGTGGGATGAGCATTTACACCGAAACGATTAAATAAAAAATGCAGAGAAAAAAACTTAAGGCTAGCAGAGTTCCTTGCCACCCAGGATAGAGAAAACAATAAAAATTCGTAAAGAAAAATATAGGATAAGTTGAGAGAAAAAAAACGGGAGAGAGTTGGGGAAATATATGACGGTCTAAAGTGAGCGTGATATATTTATATCGAGACTAGTACGGGGAACGTAGGAGGTGGAAATGGTTGGAAAAAAAACGTTTTTAAGACCGTCAATAAATTGGAGACCAAAGTGACTCGGGCGTCTAGTCCTATTGGCGTCCTTTCGCTCCGGTCTGTCGGGGTAAAAGATGGGGCATTTGGGTTTTGTTTCGGAAATAGTTCGTTAATATCCGTTTTTAGGAAAACTGTTGATCAAAACCTCTTCTGATCGGTATATTTAATTATTGGACGGTGGGATCGTTTTGCTTTGAGATGTGATCTGCCATAGAGTCTAAAGCTCTTAGTAAATTTGGAATGTGAAAAGCTAATTAACAATAATCGATTGCATAAAATACTGTAGACTCTACATCCGCTTAAAATTAGAGGGGCATAAAGATTGAATTATTCATTCATGTCTTACCGGCTCTTCTAAACCATTTAACTCTTGATCTAAGGAATTATCAACATTTTATTGGACACTATACCTATATTTTTTTTATCTGTATGCATTTTTGAAAATAAAGACTATTTTTAAAGCACTAAGATTAAAAAAAGTATAAGTCGAGGAAACTTTTCTAACGCCATGTAATTTCTTGCAGTTCTAGTACTCGATCATTTACATTTGCAAAGCATCTTGCAGTTGTAGCTCTCTACACATAGCAAATTCTAAGACTAATCAGAAAAAAAATTAAGCATAAAATTAAAAAAAATAAAAACTAAGAGTTCTAAAGCAAAATACATTTATCTCCAAGCTTAATAGGTCTACCGTAAAAAATCCTCATTTAAAATAAAAATTCTAAAATAACCATTTTCGTGTAACAAAAGCATTCCATGGGCAAAATATCCATTTCCGTGTGACAAAAGAACTTGTGCATTAAAACAAGTTCATATTTCTTTAACCTTTTCTATGTTGCATTGCAGTCTCAACAAGTAGCATGGCAAATTGGACTGTGTGCATTGGAATGGCAGATAAACATTTTCTGATTGGAGTTAGGGAAAGTATTAACATGCATGGAAGGCTCAGAACACAAGTGAACCAAGTCCATAAAAAGTTTCTTTGTGCTAAAGAGATTTAAAGCTTTATTAAAAAATTACCTAAATTTTTTAATTGCTACTGCCTAGCAGATATTATCTCAACTAAGACTTTCTTTAAAATTATTGAACAGAAATTTTACATGCTTAGTGCATGCAATTGCGCGGTCAAAACGAAATTAGCAAAAAGTGGACATGTTTCACTTGCATTCTGAACCCTCCATATATATAAAATAATGAGTTTGGTTTGGTTTGAATTATCGTCGCACTAGAGCTACACGAGGGCTATTGGCGACGGGCGTCGTATTTTAGAACCACAGTCAGGTGACGAGCCACACCTGAATAGGCACCCAACGCAACCGTTAAGGGCGACATCGTACGCAGCGTTAGGACTTTGAAGGATATTTAACGTGCACTCCCTTACACGGGGTATTATTCGTCGGAATTTTTGGCTGCACGGGCCGTTTATAGGTCGGCAGCTATTTTGGCGATGCCCGGAACCGAACCTGGGGCCTTCCGCATGCTAAGTGAGTGCTTAACCGACTGGGCTCCCCAGCCCTATAAAATAATGAGACTGATCGAGATTTTATACCGAAATCGAAATTTTCACAGTATGATTTGAACATAACTGAATTTAGGAGTGTGGAGGGACAAAAAGTCTCAAATATTCTTCGATCGATGGTTTTTATTTTTTTTGTTTCACATTTGGAAATATTTGCAATCAGTTACGCCAGTTATTATCAACGAATTAAAAATAGTGTGATTTAATATTAATGAGTAAAGAATTGAAAAGAAAAACATCCATATCCGAGAGCCGTATAAGGTTTTTGTATTTGTTTAGGAAAAGCGAAAAACTTGTGCTTCATAATATTAAAAAAAAACACATTACAAATTTTACAGCTTTTCAACGAGGTATTAAATCATTTAAAAAAAAAAAGGTTATACTTGTATTTATGTTTCTTTACTTCACAAAAAAAAACTATAGATGTAATAGTCTAAATTTGTACTCTGCATGATTTGGTAAACAAACAAAAGCAATTTTACAAAACTTTTTAACAAAAGGTATATAGTCCAGTGAATAGAGACTCAAAAAGGGGGTTTACCATACAAAAGGTCCGGTATCGCTGACTTTTTTATATGTTGTTTGTGACCCCTAGGTAGTAATAAATGTGAGTTTTCGTCATCCTCGTTCTATTGCTTTTTCCGCCATCTTGAAAAAACGTTCGAAATTTCGCCCATTTTCCAGTTTTTGGCCTATAACTTTTTTCCAAAGCATTTTTGAATATAAATTTTCGACACAAAGTTGTAGAAAACAAAATTTTCTTCAAAATAGGTATGAAAAGTTTTTATGTACGACAATTAGTTAAGGAGCTACGAATCAGCAAAAAGGGTGTAAAATCGAGTGTTTCGAAAAAATATTAGGTTCTAACGACTTTCTATCGCCGTAACTCACATAAAACTTCACTTTATCAATGGACAATGATTTACCAAGTCGTAGAAAATTTAATTTCCTATAAAATACACTTATCAAAAATAAGTTTCTTATATATTCCAAGAAGAAAGGTTAAATTTACAGAAACCCCCAATAAGTTCTATTTTCACCCGATGATACAATGTTTTATTTTTTTGAAGGTAGCCCTTTACCATTGTAATTTTCACTATTTTTGTGAATACAAAACTTGCAGAAAATAATTTTTCCCATAAAATGGTTCTATTTTGTGTTTCATACGATAGAATGTAACGGAGCTACGTTGTTCGAAAGATGGCGTAAAGTCTTGAATTTCGCCAAAAGAGTTTTTTTTATCACTTTAAATCCCAATAATTAAAACAAAAAACTTCATTTTAGTGGAAAATACGTTATTATTCTAAATCTTGAAGACATCATTTATTATATTAGTAAGATCTCAAAGAAATTTTAGATTCAACTAAAGAATTTTGGTACATTTTTCGAAAAGCATGAGTAGAAGCCGTTATATGTTTTGCCTAAGACACAGAGAAAAGAAGGGAAATAATTTTAGCCCCAAAGATCTTACGATATCGATGCTTTTAATAAAAAAAACCTATATATATATTAGATATCGTTGCATAGTTGTTATTGATGGTGGATATCTACTCCACCAAATGGTGTGGAGTCGAAACGCGACATTTTCTGAAATTTACACTGATTATCGAAAGTACATTTTTAAGCATTATGTATCTACGGTAATTGATGCATTTGATGGCTACCACGTCCTGTCAAAATAGACATTTTAATTAAATAATATTCGCATACAGCTAAATTTTGGTATAGGTCATTGGTATGCTATTATAGTGTAAATAAAAAGTCCTCACCTATCCCATGTCTGCTAAAAAATTTATTATAGGTCATAGTTCGCAAATACAGTCTAACCTCGATAACTAGACTTCCTATAAGTCGAATAATCCATTTAAGTGGCCGATCTCCTTTGACAGCAAGTTTCTGAAAATTCTATTACAACCATGACGTTGAGTAGTTAAAAATATATAAAAAGAGTTTTAAGAAAGTATTCAGAACTTGTGAACAATTATAGTAAAATATGCTTCAACAATCACGCTTCCATGATATCTTTACAAATCAAACATGATATCTTTACAAATTTTTAATTTTTTCTATCGTTTAAATTTATATATGCTCAACAAACATTAATATAGGTCATGAACTAAAATCGCTAAGATATCAGCTCCCAATTTTTTTATAGGCAAAAGTTTGAAGCATTATATCGAAAACACATACAAACAAGAGAGTAACACGCATATGAATGGTTTTAAAATATCCCATTCTTAATAGTTTTACACGATTCTAGTTCAAAACCTTCTTCATACTGTTACTAAACTACTGTAAAAATTTGGAAGCAGTTGATAATAAAGAACTTCAGTTTTTATGTTTTGCGTAATGCGTTTTGAAAAAAAAAATGCAAAAACAAGCAAAAAATGCTTTAAAGTGCTATAACTTCGGTTCTATTAAAAACTAAAAACTAAAATGAAACAGATTTAGAAAGCTAAATGTTTATTTTATATTAAAATGCAAAAAAAAATACAAATGTTTGATATTTAGTCGATTTTTGCTGAAAAAAGGTCATCGGATACCTTAACTCGAACTTCTTAGTAGAGTCTCGATTCATTTCAATACTTTTCTTAAAAAAACTGTCCCGATAAAACTCGAAGTGAACATCAACCGGTGGCCAAGGAACCATTCATTAGAATACAGCCTAAATGACTTAGCCAGCAGGAAAGAGATATTTAATAATATGTATATATGGATAATAGTTAATAGATATTTAAGTTTTATATAAAAAAAAGACAGGGAACAATAAAAGAGTTCAACTATCTTGCTTTCCTCCAACATCTGCTTCTGGCCATTTCCACGCGTGACTGACACTACATCAGAACGATTTAACCAACTTCGTTTGCATATTTCATAATTATTTTTTTATTTGTGAAAAAAAATATTGTGTGTCAGAATACCCCTGAGCATATAGTATTTTTAGCAATCATTATTTTTTTTTTAAAATTTAATATTTAACTAAAAAATAATAAAAATGTCCTGATGTGACTGACACTACACGAAAGTTCGTAGATTTTTGGCTATCAGAAAAATTCTAATTTCTTCTGATTGCGCAGTAAATCAGCATTCTACCACTGCTTATTTTAAGTATAAGGTTTCAGGCTAAATATATTAATTGCAAAAAAGTATTAAAATACCATAGGAAATAAGTTATTAACGATTTTGTGCGTGACTGACACTACATTCATTTCGTGACTGACACTACATTGTGAATTGTATCACAGATATGGAATTTTAAGCAATAATAACACAACATATGTAAATAATTTTGTAAAAAGGAGTGTTAAAAATTGCATAAATGGTAAAATTATGTTTATAAAAAGTTACACAATGTCCTCTAAAGTAGGTTTCTGGTAATTTCTTGAACTCTAATTTTTTCTTAAAAATGCAGTAAATTATCATTTTACCAGTTCTTATTTTAATTATAAGGTTTAAAGCTATATCATTTAATTGCAAAAAAGTATTGAAATATCATAGGAAATAATTTATTAACACTTTTGTGCGTGACTTACACTACATTCAACTTGTGGCACACTTCATCATGTGAATTGTAACACAGAAATGAAAAATTTAGGCAATAATAACATAACATATGTAAATAGTTTTGAATATAGTAAGTTAAAAATTGCGTACATGGTAAAAAATATAGTTAGACAAAGTTACACAACGTCCCCTAAAGTTGATTTCTGGTAGTTTCTTACTTCTTTCTTCAATAGCATTTTCTGAAAAACCTTCCCTCTCAGGCCACGCAAAAAGACCCCCGACCATTGCAGATGTTTCAGTTTTATTGAATAAGCAACTTTACTTAACATTTGCTCACAAAATATTTAACGATAATTTAACTACAAAAGGAAATAAAGCTCTTTTTCCAGCATCACGTTCATTTTCAAAATTTTGTTGAGAGGTATTTCTTTTTACAACATTTAAATTTGTTTAATTAACCGTGTAGTATTTTGGGGGATTTAATGAAACATTGGCAGTTGTTTTAAGTAGGCATTTGTTTAATTTTAAAAAACGAAGCAATTTTTGTGTGTCTAGGAATTGGAAGGTTTAACTTCCTTTAATGGGCATATATAATTTAATCTACCTATTTTGCCCTTTACACAGTTGTCAGAAATGTATAATAGTTATATGTTTGGGCAGATTTCTTAAGCAAAGTGAAAAAATCTTTAGCAAAATGTGGGTCAAATTTCTTAGAAAGTGTGACTTCCTTTAATCCCCTCCTCACTGTATCACGAAGTCCATCAATTGGTCCTTCACCATGTTTGAATTCAAACATGGTGAAGGTTGTCAAACGGTTGGAGGATTGCAATAGAGGTGTATTACCTTTAATTGAAGTGTTGTCCGTAAAATGGTTTTTGCTTTCATTTTCTTTGAATTTTTAAAATTTATACCGTCTTAAAAACACCCTCTTTGCTCTTTTTTTCTTTTAGCTGTTGATCTAGCCATCTTAAATCAAAATTATCAAAATATAAGAAATCTACAAGTATTTAGCTAATCTAAAACATCTAGATCAAAAGGAAGTTGTGACTAGCACTACATCGTGACTGACACTACAAATCTAAAATGTGTCATAAATAGAGAAAATGCTTTTTATTTTAAAATTGAAACGGTTGGAATTACACAGAGGTTACTATAGTAAGAAAATATCGTAAAAATTTTGAAGTAAAGCCTTATTTTAAAAAGTTATGGGAACTTTTATATCTTTTCGTGACTGACACTACATTCAAAAAGGAGATTTTTATCTTCCTAATTAAATATCTTTTAGTTATAAATGCCAATTAATAATGTGGTTTTAACATAGTTCTGATAGTGTATCTTAATAATTTTACCAAAAAATCTGATAAAATGTATTTCTTATCTGAAAATTCAAGGATTCAAAATGATGCAAAAACACTAGATCATGTTTTCGAAACAAAGCGGCCATTTTGAAGCCGCTGTGTTGCCAAAGACGAAACAACAATAGTTGATGATACAAAAAAAATAAAATTCAAACCTTTCTAAAGCAAATATAAAAGATACAATTCTGGGATTTTTTTTTTTTTGCAGTCCTGGTCTCTTCTGCCGTGGAATTACCCTTCTGCTTATCAACACTTGTATCGAGTATACTATCAAGTTCAAGCGTGGCTAGGCAATCAACTGAACCCTGAAGACTGGGGTTTTAAATTATTAAATAATATTTTGGAGCCAATTCAAAATTTACTCACACCTGCTCCAGAAAAACTGCTTAATATACTATATTTTGTAATTGCAAAAAGGGTTGTAGTGCAAACTGTGGCTGTAAAAAAGTTGGATTATATTGTTCTTTAGTAGGTACCAATTAATTGCCATGGCCAATCTTGCTTAAATGTAGATTCAAATGGAACAGATGAGGATTCTTATATAGGAGATAACCGATGCATCTTTATGTGAACTATTCCTACCAATTTTATTGAATAGAAAATTATCTAATAAAACTAATAGAAAATACTACTGAATGCACGAACTCCATTTGATAAAGACTGTTTATTTTTTGAAACCTAATAATACTCATGAATAATCAAAAGTATATTCATCGAAGAATTTATCTGCTTATCCAAACTGTCAAAATCATATTTTTTTATTACATGTGTGTGTATGTGCAATAACTGGCTGCGATACTACGTCAGCATTCAGCAACGTTCAGAGGGGGTAATACATCAGTATTTAAATTGGTTGAAAAACGTAATGATTGTAACGTAATGCAGTGTACAATAGAAAATTAATCATTTTCTATTATACACTTCCCATATTTTTTTCGTAGTAGTTTTATTTAAACTATTTGTTGAAATGAAATTGAAATCTTTTATCAAATCACAAGTATTTTTCATTTGAATAAATAAACATCTTCGTTTTTTTTAATGTAACTAAATTCTTTGGTATTGAATCTGAAATAACTTTTATGACCGTACGAATATAATAAATGATGTCTTCAAGTTCCAAAATAATTATATTCCACTTAAATGAAGTTTTTTGTTTTAATTATTGGAATTTAAAGTGATATAAAGCTCTTTTGGCGAAATTCAAGATTTTAAGCCGTCTTTGGAACCACGTATCTCCGTTACATTCTATCGTAGGAAACACAAAATAGAACCATTTTATAGGAAAAATTATTTTCTGCAAGTTTTGTATTCACAAAAATAGTGAAAATTACAATGGTAAAGGGCTACCTTCAAAAAAATAAAACATTGTATCATCGGGTGAAAATAGAACTTTTTGGGGGTTTCTGTAAATTTAACCTTTCTTCTTGGAATATATAAGAAACTTATTTTTGATAAGTGTATTTTATAGGAAATTAAATTTTCTACGACTTGGTAAATCATTGTCCATTGATAAAGTGAAGTTTTATGTGAGTTACGGCGATAGAAAGTCGTTAGAACCTAATATTTTTTCGAAACACTCGATTTTACACCCTTTTTGCTGATTCGTAGCTCCTTAACTAATTGTCGTACATAAAAACTTTTCATACCTATTTTGAAGAAAATTTTGTTTTCTACAACTTTGTGTCGAAAAGTTATATTCAAAAATGCTTAGGAAAAAAGTTATAAGCCAAAAACTGGAAAATGAGCGAAATTTCGAACGTTTTTTCAAGATGGCGGAAAAAGCAATAGAACGAGAATGACGAAAACTCACATTTATTACTACCTAGGGGTCACAAACAACATATAAAAAAATCAGCGATACCGGACCTTTTGTATGGTAAAACTCCTTTATTCACTGGACTAATATTGATGAAAAATGTTTTAAGTTATTATATTAAAAAAATTACGTACGGCAAACGTATGTAATACAAAAAATCGTAGATCTAGTACAATGTATCCTTAAATTTTATCTCCGCTTCCAGAAGACTAAATACCCTCGAAATAATGAAGTATTCCATATATAAGCAGCATATGTACTATTTCGTATGAACAATTTACAGCTAAAAGAATACACTCAAGATTTATTGGAGCCATATTTATCAAACTTCTGACAAAGAATAAATCTGATCAGATAGGAAAGATAGTTGACCAGAGCTCTTCATAAAGACTTTGGGTATATAACCTTGTTTATCGGTATCGGTTGCCATATAAAAAATAACTGGACGTAATGCATAAAACTAAAATATGAGCGTTTAAAACAATTATATATTATTCATTTAACCACAATAGGAAACAAATGATCCTGTGGGCAATAAAATATTCTTTACAGTAGCTATTCTGTACCATAAATGCACTTATTTTCCTACATAAGAAACTGAAAAATACATTCCTTCCCCCGCCAAAAAAGCCTTAAGAGGCATATTTACCAGACCCACTATAAAGCATAAATCTGACCAAGGCGGAAACTCCAGTTGACCAAAGTCCTTCATAAAGAAAGCAACCCACCAATCTGATTTACTGATTCGGCCTTATGGTAAAGAAAAAGTAAATCCAACGGAAAAAATCAATTATTTGGTATAACAAAATTGTAACTGAAAGTACTGAAATACAATTCAGATCATAATGCTTTATGTTGCTCTAATTGGCTGCTTTTTTTTATTGATTCTTATTTCAAGTCGTATATTTAGGCGTGTTTGTACACTCACACTTGATTATAATAACGAGCATATTAGGGTTGAAAATAATTGTGGCAAACAGAAAGATTTTTTTCGAGATTAAGTTTTTATAATGCATCCAATTTAAAGGTTTTTTTTTTTTAAAAAAAATTAGTTACAATTTCGTCAAACCCAAAATAAGACATTCCGTTCTTGAGGCCATTTGAAAAGGCACAGGATTTCCTAAAAGCATCTCTATCAAGTTGGACAAGTGGTTGGACTGCTCAAAGGCTTGGATGATAGAAAAGAAAAAAGGACATGAAACACATTTCAGAAGTATTCTTTGTAAATGTAAATTGTTCCTTTCTACCGTTGAAAAATGTCTCTGGATAGATTCACAGAAGTCTTTTGTAAGATCGCCATCCCATCTGTTGAATTGATTGCACCGTTTATTCTGCAACGTTGTACGAATATTTTGTAGATTTAATATAAAGTTTTATTTCCGTATATATTCTTTATTTTACTTACAATAAGTATGCTTTGTTAAAACTAATGTTCAAGCTTCGTTTCTAGCGAACTCTTATTTTATTTAGAAAAAACAAAACGACAATTAACAAATTCAAAGTCAAACACATCCAAAAGCAAACCCTTTTTCTGAAATTATGCGAGCATTTACAAATTAAATGAACAATAAAATTTAATTAGCATTATTACGAATGTTAAAGAAATACCTCTATGCATCAAGTGTGTTGAATTTTTGTATAGTGGTAGAATTTTACAAAAAAATTCACGTCAGACTAACAAATAATGATGAGGTGCATTTAATATTTTTTCCTGGCATAAATTAATGGACTCTTATGTGATACAAATAATTGACTGAAAGGTTATTGTTCATAACCACTTTCTTTTAGCTTTCTACATGGAGGAAAAGTTGAATATAATAGCGTATATAATATATAGGTATATTGGTTGATTATCGTTAGTTCTTACTCCCAACTAGTCAAACCCAAAATAAGAAATATACCTCAAATTTAAAAGTCAATTTAGGGAAGAACGATGTTAGTGCGTACGATGCTGAAAGTGAAGATAACAAAATATTAAAGAATATGAAGTGATTTATTAATGCATAAAGGATTGATACGGTTTTCAGAACGTAGTACAGCTTAAAGGACTGTTGAACATGCTTATAAACCATTTTGAGGATAATGTATTTCACAGTTTCAAGAGGAGAAAGGCTTTTTTGCTTAATACCCTCCCACTAATCTAAATATATGTTTATGCTTTTAAATCCGTGTCAGCACTACGGCTTACACAAAACGACATACATACGACAGGCAAAAAAAATTAAACAAATTATCAGTAGAAATTTAAAATACGAGCCAAATATGCCTCAATCGACGTAAATAAAGTTTTAATTTGTTAAAAACTATTTGAAAGTTTTATAATCTTAACAAAATTAAACTAAATTTAAATCATACACAATATTCCGAATTAAAGAGATTAATTCTTGACTAAGCTACACAAGAACAAATATCCAAAACTCCACCTCCTCAAAGCTAAAGATCTATCTTCCCGAAAGACACTCCCATCCCATTTGTCGCATGTGATCCAATTTAGCAGTCTCGAGATGACCCCATCCTAGAGTAGCAGACCTGCTCCGTATCACAATTAGGATGGAGCTAGCCACGGATAAAGAGTAGTTAGGACGAGGACTGAAGAAAGTTAGGACGAACTTGCTGACGAAGGGACTTGGTGATGTTTGACTACACTGCGGCGGAGTCATCACTTGGCGGGAATGGCCAACATTCGATTGAAAAAGTTCTGCTCTTGGTGGAGGGAAGTTGATTGGGGAAGAGATAGAATTTTGAAGTGCAGTTTAATGTATTTTGTAAAACTTTTTAAATTTGTGTGGCGGGTACTTTATTGAATTTGACATACGACTTTAACTTATAAATTTATATAATATGTTTTTAACTTAATTTATTAAACTAATTTAAAATAAGAAAAAGCGGCATGTCACAGGAAACATTTAAAATAGAACAAAAATTGATAGATTTTTAAATTTCTGAATACTATCTCGGTTTATTAAAATTTTCTAGTGTAGTTAAAAAAAACTATAAATGTTTTCGTTTTGATGCATGAATAAAATTTACTTTCTACCAAATAATTTAAGTCAATGAATAAATGAAATTAACCTTTCAGTTGCTTGCATATCAATAAGTCTAAAAGCACATGATCACAAGTTTTTGTCTAAAAATATATTCCAATATTTTATATACCACTACTACTTTCAAAATTGCTACGATTTTAATTCCATTGTAATAGCAGTCTAAAAGAATAAATGTTTCGTTATTTATTCGCTTAATGATTAAAATTTCATAGTTCAAAGTGTATTTATTAGAATAATTTAAATTTGAGTAGCATATGTTTTTTTTAATTACAAATATTTTTCAAATGTAAAGTTTTGTAACAAAACTGCATTAAAATGTCAGTTGGTCAACACGAAAACTTCATTCCTTCCAAATTCTCATGGATGAACATAAAAGGAATATTAATTTAAATTGTAATTTGAAAATTTTCATCATTTATTTTAAAAGGAAGAATATTTTCTGTAAATGAATTTATTTTGGAATGTGAAACATAAAAAACGAAGAAATGACAATGCGTATAATAAATTCTTCCCTAGGAGTCATCAACTGCTCCCGCTTTTCTGTAAAATTTATGTTGTTATCCACAATTGCGACCTCCATTTTCACCAAACGATTTTCACCCCGGTTTCGGCAGATAAATAGACAGATGGATAGAAATGAAGTGAAGTAAAACGATGGAGAGTGAATGGCAGACGAGAAGGAGGAGCAAGAAGAAGATAGAACAAAAAAAAGTTCCTAAATGCAGAAAAAAGGAGTGAGATGGTGGAATCGAACAAAAAAAAAAAGAATAAAAGGAAGTTCGAAATGGAATCGTAAGTGCCGTTTCGAACCTACCATCTACGATTACACTGGCAACTCAGTGCTTTAGGCTGACAAACTTGTATTAGATTAAGATGTGTATAGTTTCTTTTAACAAGTATCAAATTTGGGCTGTCCAAATTTTTTTGCACCTATGCACCTTGTCAATAATATATTAACAGTTATAAAGTTTACCTCCAAGACGACTGTTAAATGCGAACAATTGCAGAATGGTGTGGCATTTCGAAAGGAAACTCGTGCGGCGAAAACATTTCGTTTGTAAAAGACACTAAAAATAATTGAGTGACATACTAAAAGCAAACATTTTGGTTAGACTAACTAAACGTTTCACTAGAGCCAAACATGGTCTACCGTAAAAAAAAACAATGCCATGGAGCTTTTTCTATTCAGACCCGAGGAAAAAATCTAATTAAAATATGCAAGATGAGACAATTGTCCTTGATTTAATTAGACCAACACTGTTTCTTGCTGAACTTTAAAACCTAATACATTGACCTCATAACTTAACTTTTTCATTACAATATTGTTATGTTAACTTTGCCATTGCTCTATACGTAAACGAAGTATCCTCACGCTTGGATTCTTCATTCTACAAGGTTCATATATTCTCCAAATGATTTTCATTTTATAACAAGATTATTCTGCTGGTAAAAAAAACTAGCTATATATAATTACATTATAATATTTTCTAAGCAATTTTGCCATTTGTCTGTAAGGTAATGGTGGAAAAAAAATTGGGGGCTGGATCTCGGAGCGTAATTTGAGTTGGAATCTCACTCTCGTATGGTTATGCAATATTCAAAAAGTTTTAAGAATCCTGTTCCCGATCCTGTTTAATTGATCCTCGTGTAGCCGAACATAATAGTTACATTTATGTCAAAGCAGCGTCGCCCAAACTGAAAATCGAGAATCGAGTACAAAGAGACATCAATGTAGAGAAGGGAAAAAATTATGAAGGGAAAATGTGGAAGAAAGTACTGACGGATATAAAAGCGTATATCTTTATATAAAACCACTAAAAAGAAGATCTGGAGGAAAATGAAATAGAAAGTCGAAGAAGAAGTCTCGCATAGCAAAGGGAGCGAATAAGAAAGAAACCACAAAAATATACTTTATGAGAGAATAAAATTCCAAGCCTCTAACTGGTGGAGTATTTTGAATAAAGTTAAATTTAGGCACGGACGCATATTTAGAATGAATGCATAAAGAAATGCCTTTTTTACTTTTTACATTCATAGAATATTTTGGGGGCATGGGTGGTATTGTGTGCACGGTGCGAAGAAATATGGCTAAAGAGGAACGTGTTTGGTCTCTTTATGGCCTATAAATATTTAACACCAACAATAAAATAAATTGTTTTTTAAAAGTTTCGTTCAAAGTTTAAAACTTTCATTTACTTTAGGAGCTAAATTTTATAAATCTATATTAGAAATGAAATATGTGCTTTCATGAACAAATTTAAAAGATTTTTGATTACTTTAATGACTAGTACTATTTTATTATAGATTGCTTTAATTTTATGCCATTGTTTTCCGATTGTTATATTATGTTGTTAAATTAACCTCCAAGAATCCATAATTAGCATCCAAGAATGTCATGCTTAACCCTTTCAGTCCCAAAAATTTACAACACTACAGAAACATCTGATATTCACAAAATAAGCTTATTTTAGGTCAAAAATAAGAGTTCCACAAGGAAAAAAAATTCATTTAAATTTTTTGTGTGGTTTTTGAAGTAATGCAAAAATTTTTTAATTGTGAAAAACAACAAAATAAAAAATATATATTTCCGAAAAACACTTCGAGTTATATATTTAAAGGTATCCGACCATATTATTAAAAAAAATTTAGCAATTATTTTAACCGAAATAGTTTAAATTGTGTTTTAAATATAATGGAACTGAAGTGAACTTTTTTCAAAAATCAGGTGAAACGCTTGTTAGCTATTTTCTAAATTAAAAAAATAGTAGTTCTGACCTCTATTGAGATTAATGTAAAATATTGTCTACTAGAACAAAGTGTGAAGAATCGAATGATGTGTGTTTGGATATCATAACGGGACATAAACATTTAAAAAAAATTATTGAAAGTGATGATGCCAAATGGCACCACTGGAACTGAAAGGGTTAACTTATGTTTTATCATTTATAAATATCAAACTAATAAAGATTTCGAAGAGATTTATTAGTTTTTAGTTGCATAATCTCTTATATTTTAAGTTTTTTACAAAATGATTTAAATGTTCGGTCAACTCTTGCAAATTTTATTTCCCATTAATAAATCACAATAAATGAACAGAACATTCTTTTGTATATAATTATAACGAATTTTATCTTTCATAATGATGATTAAATATTGTATCTTACATACTTAATATTTTTAAAGCATCTGATACAAATCTGAACTCTAATCCATTCGACAAATTTATCTTATGAAAAAGTCAATTTTTCATGATACAATTTACATTGAAATAGTTCCCCATCTAAAATCCAGACTTAGTGGGCTTATCGGGCTCAAAAGCATCTTTCCATTGAAAGTTGTTTCCAAATATCATCCCATTTTATTTATCTTTTTCGTTTGATACTTTATATCCTGTTCTGGGGAGGGGGGGGGGGTGTAATAGTTTCCCCCAGTGATGTTGAAGTGCTTTGGAAGGATAGAACTCATACTTCAAATTTTAGGGAAAGTGCTTCAGAGCAGCATACTTTCTAAATTAAGTCAAGAGGGTTGGTTACCTTTAACACAGTGACAGGACACTTTACCAAAAGAGGTCTCTAAGTATTATTTTTGCAGCATAACATTTTAGTTTGTGTTTATCCAAGCGATAGCAAGGTAATGAAATGAGTCTTGACGTTAGATATTGTACTCTCTTGATAAGCAAACTAATAGTTATCTCTTTTAACGTAAAATGTCAAAGTTTGTAAATAGTGGTTAACTTCGGGCCAGATTACTAGACAAATTAAGTTGTAGCATAAAACAGACACAGAGCATTTCATCATTCGAAGAAAGTGAAACATGGAAGTTGATGACAATAACTACTCGTAAACTCTGGTCCAAACTTTTCATATTAATAACTTATTAGTAAATATCTTTAGAAATTTACTTAGCGTTTTTCTTTTCCAATTAGTGGCTTTGCATTGACTCATGCGTAAAAAATTTGTAGGTTAGGTTAGGTTTGAATGATCGTCGCACTGGAGCTACACGAGGGTTATTGGCGACGGGCGTCGTATTTTAGAACCTAGTCAAGTGACGAGATGACACCTGAATAGGCACCCAACGCAACCGTTAAGGGTGACATCGTACGCAGCGCTAGGACTTTGAAGGGTATTTAACGTGCACTCTCTAACACGGGGTATTATTTGTCGGACATTTTTGGCTACACGGGCCGTTTACAGGTCGGCAGTTATTTTGGCGAAGCCCGTACCCAAACCTGGGACCTTTCACATGCTAGGCTAGTGCCTAACCAACTTGGCTCCCCAGCTCTTCCCACAAAAAAATGCAATAAGAAAGTCTACTAGGGTTTTAAGCTTGGAAAGATGCTAGCCTCCATATTCAAAATTACTTCATTCACTGGTATTTGTCACCTTGAACAAAATTTTAGAGATCATGTATTGCAAAGTCTTCGTAAGAACTACAGTGCTACATTTTTAAGAAATAAAATAAATACAATGTGTCCAAATGTCCATTGTGCTTTCAAATCGAGTTCACGATTAGTTGCATTAAACTTTCAAAGCAAACGTGTTCTTCAGTTTAATTAGGAAACGGGAACCAATTTCATAACAAAAGACATTATTCTCAGCTGAAAAGGAAATAGTTTTGTGTTGTATGTTTGAACATCTAGAGTCCTGTGTACAATGGTCGCCATAGCAACACGGAAACCTAGTCTGCCCCCCCCCCCCTCTCCCCAAGACAGTGACCAATAACTCAATTCATCTGATTAAATTAGATACAGAATAGCGTACTCAGTTTGATTAATACATGCTCAGCTCGGAATGAGCGGTGCTTATGTGTGCCCATTAGAAGCAAATTATGAGGAGCATTCTTTTTGCAAAAGTGGGAGGAATTTATGCGTAGCCTTCGATTCCAAGGAATTCATTTCGGCATTGGGCTTGACAACGTTGGATAATACAATAGGTTGAATTGAAATCAGTTTAATAATCGGATTGTTAATAGCCTGTTAAGATAGAATTAAAACATTTAACTATCTAAAGTGTTGCTACAAACGACACAAGTTAGTGGCATTGTGATACAAAAGTTTGATTTTTCATACAACTTCAATACTTAAAGCCATTGACATAAATAATTACAATAAGTTTGAATTTCAACCGTTGTCATGGATGTTCTTTACTTTTTTTTTATCTTACATTAAACATTTAGTCCTGGTCTACTTATTCATCGAGCACACAAAACACATGTAAAAAAGGCTACAAATTACAGTTTTCAATTATATTTGAGAATGCCCCACGAGAGATACACTTTTAAAAGGTACCATGGTATTGTAAACATGCCGATGAGCTAAATATACCACAGAGAATATCTTGTGTAAAATGCATAGTTTTAATTCTATTTTTTTCTCTAGAACCAATATGTTGATCTTTATATATCTAAGTCCATCATATACAGAGTGCTCAGATTCATTGTAATCTGAGCGTCAAAATTGGTAGCAAGAGTTGCCTAGAGTGTGCCACATAAAAATGGCTCTCAGTTCTGGGGAATATGCCGAATGCCGAGTCTGCAAAGGCTTGACCGCCAATATTGCAGCCCCATTAGAGGAAAAAATATATCTAAGTTCAGAGCTTTAATTGCATTTAATTGATTGCAGTCATTTATTGCGTTACGTCTCATATAATTAATCCTGTTTTTGTTAACACATATAGTTATATTAATAATGACCAGGAATGGGGAATAAGGGAAACTGCCGCAATCTTAAGTTGGGCAAATGTCCTTTTCCACAAAAAGATATAGCGCACCGATTTTGTTTTTTAACTAAAATGTTACATACAGCTTTGTTTCCCCTACGAAGCAGTAAGTAAACGAGGGAGTTGCGCTAAGTTATGGTTTTGAGATATTAGCCTTCCCTTGGGGGAGATGTAAAACGACAATTCAATTTGAAAATCGCTTCTGTAAACCGCAAGCACTGTATCTTATGCAATTATGCTAGGGATATTTGCTACATTGCTATTGTCATATTTCTTGAAAATGGGTTGTTTAAATGCTTTCTTTTCCGTAGTATGCGGTAACTGAATAAATATATGGCTTGTTTTCTTCTGCTTCGTTTATTGTCTTTCTTGTTGTTTCATCTCCATTATTTTAATACCCAATGCTAAATACTCATTTCTAAAGTATGATTTCATATAACTCCACATAAACGTATTTTTATTCTGCATCTTTATTGTTATTGTTCTGCTTTTCATTAGAAATACAAGTTATAGTTAGAAGTTAGTTTCATTAGAAACATTAGTTTCATTTTATATAGAATTCTAATAATATTCAAAATAGAGTATACAGTGCCTAGCTTATGTAATTTTCTTTTAATGCTGCTTGGAAAATAGAAAGTTAAAAATTATTAATCTATAAGCTTGTTAACCATTTCTCTCAGTTCGGTTTGAATTATCGTCGCACGAGAGCTACAACACGAACGCTATTGGTGAAGGGCGTCATATTTTAGAACCACAGTCTAGTGACGAGTCGACAGCTGAGTAGGCACCCAACGCAACCCATTTCTCTCGAAAATAGTATTAGTGTAACTAATAAAGTTGTATGACCTATGATAGCTCTACTAACTCTTTGCTACAATAACTTTTGTATGGTAAATTTTACATATTACACATTGGTATCTCATTTCAAGCAATGCCATTTAGTTTAATATCATAAGTTATTGCATTTATACATTACGTGAAGTCAGTATAAATTTTATTTATATTTTTTAACCACCCTTGCAGGAAAGTTGACAAATCTAGTTATTACAACTTCCAAATATTCCCTTACATCGAATAGCCTTTTGAAATTATATGCATAAGCAAATATCACCAAAACCACACAATTAGAAACCAAATTTAAATTTAATTCCTTCCATAAACAAACCATCGGACTGACTCAGATTCGCCAACTCAACTCGTGTTCCATAATTCAAAACTCTTCGTTGGCTGCTTTGATTCGGCATAGGAAATTCCTCAACTGCATTCCCTTTAAAATTTCCCTAGCAAACTGCTGAGAGCGAACGGTTTCGAATTTACTTGAAGTCCCGCAAATTAATGCTGTCATATATATCACGGGATGATTTCGTCCGGGTTAGTAGTGAGAGTTAGGATGTTGCATAGTTGGTATGCTTGGAGAACGATTGATAGTCCGCTTTTGTATTTTTAGAGTGGATGAGTTCCTAACGGTTGTGTAATTATTGGGTTGAACCGAAGTAGAGAAAAGTTTTTTAAATTGAAGCTTATTTGAAAAACAAATGATTATTTGAGAAAAATTATTGTATTGAAATCTCACAGAACCAGATTAAATCCTTACGTCAACGTAAGTTTTTGAAATATTCACAAAAGTGTCATAGTATTTAACCCTTTAGCTACAAATGATTTGTTTCCCCGCAATATATGATAGGAATAACATTATCGAATCCTTAGTTGTTCGGGAGTTTTAGTAAGGAAAGGGCTAAAAAATATGACTAATATTCCTTTATAATTGCCCATCTCTCAATTACATGTTTTTAGAACTTGTGCGTATATCAAGTCCATTCATATTTAACAAATGGTTTATTTTTTCCAGATTTTGACTAAACTTATATAATTAGCATACTACAAAAATTACAATACCATTTCTGTTTCTTACTAAAATTTAATGCCATTTTCCGAAAAAAAAATACATATAATTTTTCCATCGTAAAAGGAGCTATTTGTCGGATTTATTGTAATTGTCAGATTTAATTTTGTATGCAGCTTGCGTTCAAAATTATCATGTGTGCAATACTGAAGTGAGTATTCAAAATTTAAGTGCGAGAAAACAAAAATTATGATTTATTTTTAAAAAAAGAAGCCATAAGCCATTACAGCTAAGAACTGTTTCAGTAGTATATGGTAAGAATTAGAAAAACATTTCTGAACAACTTTTGTTTCTGATAATTCAACTTGGATCTATTTTCGACCTAGATATAGTTTTTAATAGAACTTTTTAAAATTCCTCGTGTCATATTTTTGATCCATGCTTCGACATCAAAGATAAATATCAAAATTAATAAACAAATTTATTGCTATTTAAGAGGTTAAAATAACGGGTAGAACTACGGAAGACGTTACTTTCCCAAGCATCCCAAAGTTTTGGGATAGCTTTTCATTAAACTAGAAACCCGGTCCGAAGGAGTGGGGGGTTTAGCAGGGAAGAGAACTTCTGGTGATAAATTCGTAGGGTTATAATTTGGGTGACTAGCTATGTGATTGACGACTTTGTTGTTGTCTAGATGGTGCGGGAGGTGGCTTATTAGTTGTGGCTGGTGATTTAGTCCCGGGATGGGGATGACCCAAGGTTTGCGGAAAGATTTCACGAGAACTAATCATGCAATTAAGCTTGTAATGAATTTCGGTAATAACGTCCGTTCCGTGCTATTGTGATGGGGTTGTTGGTGTACTTGGGAAGGGAGGGGGGGGATGTAGTCTCGTATCCCAAGACTGCAATGTTTGTCATATTGAAATGAAAAACGTAATTTAGATAGAAGGGTTTGAGATGAGATGGGTTTCAGTTGAATTATGTATGTACTTTAAGATGTTTTGTTGTAGAAGGAATTTTAATTATATATTATGCCGACTTTAATGATTTCTTAAATCATATTCCCATCAAAATTCCTGACTAGTTTGCAGTGGATTTTTGTTTGATAACATTAAAAGGCCTTATTCACCCGTACAGCAATAACGTTCTAATAAATGTAGGATATTATTTAATAAATTATACTTTCAAACGTACATTCCAGTTTCAACTCATTAAAAGAAGAACTCAATATACTACTGTTGGTTTAACATTTAAATTTGTTGTGTTCCAAATTTTTAGAAGTTGAGCTAATTGTGAAATTCAAAAAGCAGATTTTAAGTTCGTTCAAGAGTTACTTATTTTTCTTCATAAGTTATACAAATATCGAATCCTAATGAATTTAAGAATCCTCAAATCTAATTTTTACAGTACATTACAAGACATTTTAAAATCGACATATTTTGTGTCAATAAAGAGTTCAAAACACTCGTATTAAAATCGATAAAGTTCGTTAGTTACTTTCCTAAGGTATCTATCCATCACACTTCATACCAAAAATGATATCAATACAAAAAAGCTCCTGCAGAAGCTACAATACGACCTTTCGGGCAACTATTCACCTGCTAATGCATCTTTACGAACTATCCTACGAGCTGGAACGTTGTCGAATCTCCACGCCCAGGTAAAGGGTAATTGAAGCGCATACACGGATCATTAATACAAACTTAATGCCGGCAATCATTATTTTAATAAAGTTGTAGGTAATAACAGCGCAATTTTCTTCCCCGCGGTTAAGTTAATGATGATAATGATCTATATGAATGAAAACGCGCGAAACGAGTAAAAAAAAAAGAGGTAGAAGAAATTCTGTACCTTAGATCTAAAGTGGTGTAGCTCCTTAATTAAAAAAATTGCACTTTTTGGTGTAGATTACATTTTATTCAGCTGACAAAGTAAATGTACATATTTGGCCCTAACTAAAATTTTACCTTCAAGTTAAACTAGTGGACATAATTAAGCAATAAAGGACATAATCTACTGCTTTTATGTTCTACTATACACTGGCGATGTCGAATATGTGCCTTTGTGTCTCTGAGACTAGCTATTCGGGGTACAGAATTAGTTGCCTTTTATGTGTGTACTTGTTGCGTGCGGGGGTTCAACCAGTTGGCAGTTTCGTTGCTGGTTGCCATGGGGACGAGATGGATGGCTGGTTGATGCATCAGGAGGGGGCTTTCAGTCGGGGAGATCTGGAGTACGAGGACTCTTGCTGTGTCAACCGCGCCCTAGTTTGAGGCTGCCATAATACTGCGGGGAACGAAGTTGAGTTTCGAATGATATTGCAATGCCAAAATGATATTAAAGCATGCTGATATAGCATTTCATTTTTTTTGGCACTTGGGTTGTTCGGTTCTTTATTGTTGGAGGAGTTAGAATCTTTACATTAGTCTCATTATTTTGAAAATAAATCTTAAAAAATGCGTAGACGATATATTCGAGAGAACTACTGTATTAGTCCTGCTGTATTTATGTTGTATCATCGTAGCACTAGAGCTAGGAACATTGGCACTATCGAACCAGGAAACGGGGGCTATTAGCGACGAAGGTCATTATTTAGAACAGTCAAGTGACGAGCTGACACACACCTGATTATGCATCCATCTCGCATTTAAGGACGACATCGTACGAAGCGTCTGGACTGAAAAGGGTATTCAACTTCTAGTACCTCTACTCACGGTATAGAAGTCAGTCTGTTTGGCTTCAAAGACCGTTTATAGGTCTGCAGTGATTTTTCAGTGCCCGGTCCAGAACCAAGGACCTTTCGCAACTTCCTTACCAACTGAGCTCTCTAGTCTCAGGTTTTGTAGAAGCTTGTAAAATACATCATGATCTACTGTCCAAGTCTTACAAGAACGGTTTACAGCATCAATGACAGGTCATCCCTTATCTAGATTGAGTTCGCTCACGATCAAAAGTAAAATAACAGTTCATTGCTTATCGGAACGAAACTTTAAAACCGGAGAATGTTTAAACTCTTATTTAAAACCCAGTCAAAAATTGGCTATTTTTTTTAAATAATTAGAAAAATACTTTACCATTTTGGCGACATTAATCTTGGCGACAATACATCCCAAACCCCAGCAACCATTATCTCGAAAAATAGCGTGACCTGACATCCGAGGTCCATCACAATCTCCTGCCTTCATCTCAAACCCATGCGAATCATTTGTTTCTTTTCTCTTTTCACTACACTTTCCTTTCGAATGCCCCTTTTTGTTCACAAATCGTTTTTACTTTTATTTCAGCTTTCACCGACCCCTATCAAGATTGTTTCAACCCCTCCCTTCCCCTTCCAACTGTCAATCTAAGGCTTTTATTTCAATGTACACACGCTAAAAGTAGGCCTGAATTTTCCTTTTTGATAATTTTTTTTATATAAAATAGATTCGATTTTTTCCTGATATTTAAAAGTTTATGTATGTTTAAGTGATTGAAGCCTTTTATTATTTTATTTGTTATATGGGATAAATATATTAAAACTCAAACATCTTGCAGATAACAATATTGAAAATTTTTAAAATACTGTATTTCAAATGTAGGAAAATTTAAATATTTTTTTAGTTTATGGTTAGACATAATTAATCAAGAACCAGCTATTGTTTTTGCTATTAAAATTTTTGTAAATTTTAGTCTTGAAATGTATAATACTAAATGTTTAATACCCATCTCCCTCACGTGACAATAATATTCCAAATACATGAATAAATTTAAATACTTGTTTAACAAGAGTTTCAGAGTTAAGAACTTCAAAACACGATTTTTAAATTTGAAGAAATTATAGTATGAAAAATTCTAAAACTAATCTTTACTGATTTCGAAACACAAGCCTTTCTTTTGTCACTTTGAAAAACTTGTTTTTCAATAAAAATTTATGAATTTATTTTTCCTAAAATTAATTCAAATTTTCATACGGGGGAAAAACGACCCACCCTTGCTTTTCGGCTGCTATTGGCCAAGGAATTGTGTGAAAAGTGTCATTTTTCAGGAAATAGCGCAAGGAATCGACAACTGGCAACAAAAATTAGTCCATACGCTATTTCCTGAAAAATGACACCTTTCACAAAGTTCCTTGGCCAATAGCAGCCGAAAACCGAAGGGTAGATCGTTTTTTACCACAGCTGTACCTCTTCAAACCTCATAACTTAAAAAAACAAGCAACAAGTGAATTTCTATCTTTTCATCTAGAAATTTATTTATTAAAAAAAATGCTTAAAACCACCACTTATCTAAAAATCTGCAATAACTAGCTTTAGAATAAAATGATAATACATATCCTTCAAAATATTCAAAGTCCCTTTGGCATTGCAAACTACCATACAATCTACTCTTTAAATTAAATGAAAGATCACTTTAGCAACAAGATCCGACGCAATTCCTCAGTGTGCAATTTTCAACAACGGATTATGACAAAGAATTGCGCCCTGTTATGGCAATTAGCCATTGAGATTTCGCTTAAAAGCCGAAATGCATATCTAGACATTGCTATAAAAGGGCTGAAGTTCTGTGTTATCTCATTGAACATTTATCCTATTTCTGATGAAATAAATACATTATCAGTGCTCCACTTACCTTGAAAGAGGGAATGGATGCATTTCTCTCGATACACGAGACTGGTATTAGTAATGATATGGATGCCATATTTGGATTCGTGCTTGCGCATATAGATGTTGGTTTCGTTCGGGAACTGGAAAGATTCAAATTAACATTTTAGAGCCTCAATAGGTTATTGTATGTAAAGTTGTAAGGAGTTTGGAAATGTAAGTTGGTAAAGAAAATCATACAGAAGCGGAACTGTAACTTTAACAACGATTTCAAACAATATAAATTTTGGAAAAATAAATGTATTGAATGTTGGACCTGAGCAATTTTTATTCTATGAAAAATTAGTTTTTAGTTGTAAACATTCAAGGACATTAATAATGCAAGTCTTTCAAATTAAAAAAAACTGTAGTTCAGGCCGGTTAGCTCAGATAAGCAACCTTTTTCAATGGAAGGGCTAAAAAATATTTAAAATAAATTCGCAAAATTGAGTGTTTTTAAATAAAAGTTTTGAAGTTTATAAGACTGAGTAGCAATGCATATTATAGATATTACTAAAATGTATTCATTGTTTCGGTATATTATTAACTAATAAATAGATCGATTAACTTAAAAGGCAACATTGATTGCTCATGAAAAATTGAACTGGGCTGATGTGGAGAAGCACAGGTGGGCCAATGTGGAAAGGAGCCTTATGGGCCGATGTGGGTTGGCCCATGAAACCTATATAGTCTGCCCATCTGTCCTATAAAATGAAGCTGCTGTCCAAATGCACTGTTTTTTAATCCTCCTACTGTCTATTATACATATTACTTAAAAATATACCGAAACAATGAATCTATTTAACTAATAAAGAGATGGATCAGCTTAAAATGCCAAATTAATTGCTCATGAAAAATTTTACTGGTCTGATGTGGGGAAGAACAATTGGAACGATCATCCATTTTTTGTCAGTGGTTAAATGTAATACTTTATTGTACCTAATAACAAAACAGTTCGCATTTTTCCAAAAATCCTTCATTTGCTTAGAAAGTCTTAATTAGGTTTATTTTTGAACAGATGGACTCAAAATCATTTCCAAATAAAAAAAAGTAGAATATCAATAAAAATTAATTAAATTGTAAAGTTTATGATTATTGCTAGATAAACTATCATGTTAATTCCAAAAAAGGCAGGGTTTAACTCTAAAATATCTAAAACACGACTAATTTTAGTTTCTGCATTACTTTAAACCAAAAACAAGTACAATTGACCTAGTGCAACAAATAAGAGTGACAAACAACAAACTAACAATGGAGTCGACACTCATAAAATTTTATCTTCCAATCCTCCCAATCGAAGTCCCCCGACGCCCATGGAACGGGAGATCTTAACAGTAATTGTCAGAGAACCCAGCAGAGTTCATCAAGCCCCCGAAACAGCTCCAGCTTGTTTCCACGTCACTTTCTATTAAATGAAATGTTATCGAGTTGCCCAAGACGCAACCGGAAACAGCAGAGATTGCTGCTACAGATACACCGCGAATGAAGGATTAGAGCAAGCCAATTCTGCTATCTGGGCCTGCAGATAGTTTAATTCATTACATAGATGGGTTTGGCAGTATCTTCAGCCGGGCTTATCTTTAATACCTCGAAGATTGAGATATTTCTGATAAGGTTTTAGCTGGAGGGGCGGTAATGGTGATGAACAATGTTTTAATTTTGATTGTGGGGATAATTTTAGGTGTTTAATAAATGGTGTGATACAAAATGGGGTTTGAGGGGAAGGGGCCTTGGATTCTTTTGGGATTTTACAATAATAAATCTTCCAATTTATGCATTTTAATAGACAGTGATAAATGTGCTATTTTAGGAATAAGCTACTTTGTAATGCCTATATTTTGAAGAAATTCTGACTTAGCTTTTGCTTACTATACCATTCATTTTCCGATAGCGTTAAAATGTATTTGTATTTATAAAATTCATTCAAAAGATAAGGTTTTAAAAATTAAACTTATTAAGACAACGTAAAGTGTAAAAAAAAATTTAAAAATATAAATATTGAAAGAAAACATTCATTTTCGGCAAACAAAAAATGTAAACTGTTTTAAAACTTTTGAAGAGTACAGTGGAAAAACCGATTGATTTTGTAGAGAAGTTTCCTTAGCAGGCCACTTTAGCGATGATAGCGAGTGATAGCCTAAACTTGTGTAAGGAAACCAGTTCCTACCATAGAGATCATACTTAAAGTAATAGTGTGGCAGATCATGTTATCTCCAATGCTTACGATGGGAGGCTCAAGGAGCTCCCAGAAGAGCCCCAATGAAGCCAGTGCTGTAGGTCACGTGATCTTACACTCTAATACTCTAACTTCTATCTCTGTGGTTCCAAGCTACCAAGATTCAGGCGATTGACGTCGCGACGCTTGGACCAAGCGAAGAAGAGAAACCGGTTCTCTGCCGCCAATGTCCGCCAAGCAGACAATTGCGGGCGTCTGCCTAATAAATCAATCAGTTCTTCCCCTGTACTCTTCATTTTATATTTACTCTGGCATGAGACACTAAATATATAATGTTTCTTTTCTTAATAAAATCCAAAATAGACTGAACTCATTAAAAAAGTGTAACATTAGGACCACGGAAAGAAGTCCCGTGTACATTTGGGGAATCAATTTAAAAGTGTGCTTGATTTTGCACGTTTATAGTAAAAAACCATGTTCTCGTATTTAGACGAAGCAAAAAAAAAAACTAAATTTGAATAATAACAGTTAATACTTTTTCCCTATTGTTTTCATACTGCAACTTTTAGGTAATAAAAGTTTTAATCAATTTAAACTTTAATATATAAGCATTTTCTGGTATTTTATAGTAAAAGAAAAAGCTTAAATATTCTTCTTGATTTTTGAATCCATTCAATCTCCATTAATTGAATTGACAAATAATCTCACTCGCACATATTGACTAAATTAACCCTTTCAGTCCCAATGACATTTTGGCATCATTTTATAAATTTTTTTCTGATCGTCTGTAGCCATTTATGATATCAGAAAGCACATCATTCGATTCTTTAAACTTTTTTCCATTAGAAAATATTTTTCATTAATCCCAATAGATGCCAGTCCTATTATTCTTCGTAATTATGATCATATACATGTTAAATGGTATCACTGAGACTGAAAGCGTTAAAACCAAGATTTATAATTATATTGCAAAGTTTATAATTGCGTTCTGTTTTTTTTTTTACTTTTATTCAAATAAACATCACATCTAACTCAAACAAAAAAAATCTCAAAACATTCAATACCGCACTTATTTTTATCTTATCAACTGAAGATAAAAACTGCCAACTCAAAAGTGGACGCGCAACGTTTCAAGCTGATCCAAAATCTATCTTATCCTCCCAGAAGAAGTGCGTCTGTTATCCTAAAGTTGTCTTTTCCGATCTCTGTTTATCAACACACACTCGAAAGGCGTTAAACAAAAAGCGGCTTTTTTCCAACGCTTAAGTAAACGTCACCTTCTGCCGTGCATGTAGCTCAGCGGGTATAGCAGTAAACACTTGGAAAAGGAGTGGGAAATGTAAGGATATCAGAGCTATGTCAGTAAAATGTATTTTCGGATCTGTTTGTTATTTCCATATGGCTTGCAGCTGCTGAAGGTCTGAATACAATTTTACATTTAGGAATCATTTACATAAATTAAAACCCGTTTCTGGTTAGGCGAAAGATTCAGATTTAAGTTAAGTGTATTTATTATAAAAATGATTGATAAATAATTATTGATTTACATTACAGAAGTGTTTCAATTGCAATTTTTTGCACGGTAAAGACATTTGTGTCAGAATTTGTTTAAAAATTATTGTTTTAGATTTTTTTAAAACTTAGCAAATATACATTGAAATCAATTTTAATTTCTATTTAATATTTAAATTGCATGCACAAGGTTTAGCTTATTAGCAAATCTATATAGACAAAAAGAACTCTAAAGTTCAATGCTTTGTTCACCATTTAGATCATCAATTTTCAATACAGCCAGAAAAACAAAAATTTGGTTAAAAATTTTTCCATTTGCTTCTAATTTCATTTGTGAAAATTGGAATAAATAAACATTAAAACCCGAAAATGAATAACGAGTACGAATTTCACTAATTTACATAAAAAAAAACAATTACAAATTTATATGTTAATTTTTTTAAAAAAAATGATCTGTTTACAAGTGTAAACATAATTTTTCAAACTACTGTCAATGACATAAAATTTCATAAAGTACTCAAATATTTATCTCCCCAAAACTTTTAACTTCCCATGACAGTTTACCATAAAAACGAAACGGTTAAATTTTTTCGCCAATTAATTTTCTATCTCCTATGTTGGCGACCACGTAACCAAGGCAACATGTATCCGTCGCCAAGGGAACAGTGTTTTATTTTGTTGAAAATATGACCTCCCAGGGATCCAAAGTAGGATACAAGAAGAATGATGGCATCATAAATATAGCACCTTAGTGGAAAAAGAGTCAATGTTTAATAGGAAAAAATAGGACATTGGGCTTTTATCTATTAAGGTGCGGAAATATACTAAAATCAATGATTCCCTGCTATGAGTGTCTAGTGGAAATAGAACCCCTGAAGATTTTTTTTATTTACCCTTAGTTCCGAACTGTGCCCTGTATGGGGTATAGATCAATTTATAAATTAAAATATTAAAAAAATTATTTCGATTTATTAATAATTGGTTAATTCTGTTACTACTTGGCGATTTTGAATCGCGATTTTTTCTCATAATCAATGACTGAATCTCACATCCATGGGCTGGTAATACTATAGTTAAACTCTTTGTGTCCTAGCACAGAAGACACTACCATGGGCGGAGCTATAAAACTCGCGGAGCAATCGGTAGAAGAGAAAATTTCTGCCAATTTTTTTTGTCGTCATCCGTTTGTTGTACGCGTTTTATAGCTCCGCTCATGGTCGTGGCTTCTGTGCAAAGAAACCTAGTTTAACTATATACATATAAATGCACTAGTTTAATAACAAAATTGTAAAAATACAATATTGATTCTATGTAAAATAGATTTTAAAATACAACTTAATGGAGAGTTATGAAGTTAGCGAAATATATTGCGCACCCGGATTTTTTTTACATAAAAACGTAAAAAATGTCTTTTGGTAAAGCTTCATATTCCATGCTAATATCAATACAAGCGTTATATCAAAAATACGAATTACAGCATTGTCTAACCTACTTAGAGCTATAATAAGGCCTAAATCTAATTACGACATCCCTAGCCTATGATCGGCACATCTGTCACTTCTCAGAACAACTGCGGCGCTACCCATTCATTTGGTAAACTTCTTCACCTCTATGCCCATTAAGTAATTTCCACTGAAAATAAACAAAAAACTTTTTGGGGGGGATATGCATAAAAATGAGATGTCGATTAACAAAGCGAGTAGTTCTTAATTAGTTTAACCAAAAATTTTATCACTTTCCTAGATTGCTGCTTTGTTGAGTGTGAAAGAGTCATGTTCTTCTCTACCTGTTCCTTTGACTTAGCAGAATTTAGTTACTACCTTTATCAAACTCTTGAATAAATGAAACTTTTATTCTAATACCCAAAAGTTACAAAGTCAGCACAAAAATATTTATCAATACTAAAAACTTAATTGTTAAATGCCCATAATAAAAAATACAATCTAAACTAAACGCCAAGTAAATATTCAGACGATATAATCAACAATATCTAATCCAGTAAAAGTTTCGAAAATGTTTAAAGGCATTTTTGAAAAAAAATTTAACGCCATAATATCAAACGTTATTATTCTAGATTTCAAACAGTTTCTTGGGATTGTTTAGCTTAATCTCTTTAAAAAATTACCTTAAACACATCTGTCAGCATCAAAAATACTCTGCTCGTCAATCAATTTCGTTACTTATTGTTTATTAACCCCATTGGATCTATTTGTTTTTACTTTAACACCTTCCTTTCCGAATAGAAACGTTTGCTTTAGTTTTTTTTTATTCGCTTTACGAGCAATTTAACTTATTCGTATATTAATTTTTCAGTAATATAGTTCATTTATCTTTATTATACTTTTCTTTTTTTTTTCATTTATCTTATTTTGTGTATTTATTTGCACTTAGGCAGAATACTTATTTTTGCATAGAAAATTTTATAGTTTTCGTTAGAGTTAACAGACGTTATATAGTTTTCACAAACAATAGTATAACAATTTTATAGTAATGGTTGATTTGTCAATAACAAAATTAAAAAAATGGATTAGTTTTTATAGAAAGTGGTTAAACAAAATTCCAGATATGTATCGAAATCATGAAATAACAGTTATTATAATAATACAACGGACACTTCCGATCATTATTGCATTTCCTTTAAGTGCGAAATAATAATTAAGTAATTATATAGAGGAACAGAAAATCGTAGCTTTTTTGCTTCATTTGGGGTTGGTTCATGTGTGCCTGGAAGATATCCAATTAAGCAAGTTCCTCTACAGATTTTTCCAATAAATAAAATCGCAAAGAGAATGTTTTAGAAAAAAGAACATATCCTGCCCAACAGACAAACAAAAATTGTTAAGCTTAAATGGGAAAAAATGCTAGACAGAAACGAATATTGAGTTTTCGGACTTCCAACAAGTTTTTTTTAATCATTTTAATTACTGTTTCAGCCAGAAAAATAAATTGCAGATTACTCAAAGTAATTGGTGGATAGAGTTTGAATCCATGATTCAGCACTGTGTAAAACATTTCCTACACTGATTTGTATTTAGAACAGATAAAATGAACATTTTAATTATATGCTTCAAATCTCGAGCCAAATGTAGTGTTTGACGGGACAGTGGTTCTGTTTTACGATACCTGTTATAATTGATAATCGAGTGTTTCAGGAACTTTTTTATAATATTCATGCAAAGCGCAGCTTTTTCTAATGTGGGGAATTTAGTTTTAAATTTAACTTAGAACATACCTCCTGCACTGATATCTCGAATTCAACGAACATATGTCATGAAGGTAGTATTTAATTTAACAAATGTAATATACATTTTCAATGTCATTCTAATGCATAATTAATTATATGGACTCTAAAATCGATGAATCGTAATTCGTTTTTGTAACATCCTTAATATTGATTTGCATTAAAAGAAGAAATCAACCCGTTTTATAGTTAAATTAATGAGATCAGTAAACAAGAGTCTTTAATAAATATCTAGGGTATAGAATCTTCAAAAACAAATAATTTCGCAATAACATTTCAATTTCAAGAAAATAAACTTCAAAACCATATACACCAACAAACTAAATCAAATGTATCTGGCCCCAACTCTAAACTAGCAGAAACAATCTGGCCCAAATTACCCCAAACCCCCTTTTCCCCAAATTGCCCCGCATCTATCACCGGAGACAGGGTTTCCCTTTTCCACGGCTTAAATCGCAAAGTAAAAGTTGACAGAAGCTTTTAAATCTTTTCGGCAAATTAGAGAAAGCACAGGGAGCGAAATCTTGGCTCCCTCCAAGTAAAACAACACAAACAGTACTTAAATTCTAATGAAGTGGGCGCAATGCGCTCCCTAAATAAATATCCCCAGCCTTGTGGTTTCAAATCTAAGCGAAAGTACAACTTTAAGAAGTGAAACATTAATTGATGAGAATAGGTATTTATATTTTTGTTTCTTCAAATAGAAGAGCTGAAATGGAATAAAAGAGCTCAAATAGAATAAAAGAGTTCACAATAGAATAGAATTTCTCAAAATAGAATAAAAGAGCTCAAATAGAATAAAAGAGTTCACAATAGAATAGAATTTCTCAAAATAGAATAAAAGAGCTCAAATACAAGAATAGAAGAGCTCAAATAGAATGGTAGAAACCACATAGAATAGCAGAGCTCAAATAGAATAGAAGTTACCATAATCTTTATCTTTTGGTAAAATAGTATTCTTAATCGAGTTTAAAAAAGGTAAAAAAAACGTGCGTCTTTAAAAGATTAAGCCGATAATCTTTCAAAAATAACTATTATTGTTTTATTTTCAAAAGCTATGAGCAATATAAATCGAAAAGCAACGTCAATACCAACTCAACCTTTGCCGATCTTTCCCCCCAACTCGAATGACCCATATTCAGCGTATTACACGCTTACCAAGTGTCCAAACTGTTAGACGCGGTTGCCATAAACTTCAAGAAGTCTTAAGAGTTGTTAAAAATCGGTTGGTTGAAGTGAACGGCCCAAACTCCAGCATTGACCTTTAAGGTATAGAGAATCTGGTATAAAAAGTTCAAGGCATTGTCTTCCTTCACATCTCCAGTACAACCGTTAATTAAGCCCAAAGGATAATGCAAATTTCCAAGGGGTTGCCTTCAGTTGAAGACGGATCAATAGGATTAGTTTATGCTAATGTGGCTTGTTTTAATCTCCCCCAGATTGCCCCGGAGTTAGGTTCTGGGCAATGATTTGGTGGTCCGGTCATCAAAAGCGCTCAGCACTTTGGGATTACGGAAAGTCGTGATTTGGTTTTGATTTTTTGAAGATCGGTTCTGATCTGCCACTGTTTGCTTTAGAAAATATATATAAAAGCTGTTGTATTTTGTTAACTTTAGGTTGTATTAAACGAAAACAATTGTAACTAAAAGGGAGGCAATTAGTCAAGATTAAATTTCGTTCTTTTTTTAAATCAGTTGAAAGGTTTATTTTGGAGGCATAGTTTTTTTGTGAAGTAATAGTTAGGAGGTTAGTTTAGTTCTTAGAATAGTCTATTTTGTTTTTACTTAATTGTGAGTTAGCTTGAGAATCTTAAGCTTGAATCTGGAATTATGGTAACCTTGAGTATTTGCTCGAGAATGTAATTTTCTTGCACAGACAACGGTCAATCAACAACAAATGCGATCCTATTGGTACCTGAAAGTAATTTATAAAATTCAACAAATCTTAATACATTGATATAAAAGTATCGTAACAGTGACGAACTCCTAACCAAAGCTTTTTTTTTACTATAAGCATTTTAAGACATTTTTTTTTACACAGCTTGTAAAAACATAATATAAATGCATGAATATAATTAATTGAGCATAAAACATAGCCAAATGAGCATGTTTCAGGTCCTGAATATTAATAGACATATAGAATAAAAAAATTCTTTCTCGAGCCTCGATTGGCGAATAAATGCCAATTGAAAACAGAGCACTAGTCAGAGAACAGATGGGCAGTGAAAAATGTAACTGCGTCACACGAAACAAGCCAATTATCATAAATATTAGTTCTAAAAGATTATCTATTTTGCTTTAAGTTCATAAACTGCACAACGAATTCGGAATATAAAAAGAGAAAAACTCAACCATATCGATAATAAAATCGTATTGTATTGTATTCATTTTTAGCTTCCACACTACGTTTATAACGTAAAAAGTGGAAGGTTTTATAATCGTTCAGTCCGTCTGTCACCCACTTTCACAGAACGAACCGCAAGTCACACAAACAACTGGAATACGTCATTTTGAAGCAAAAAAATCAGTTTAGGCTACATTCCAAATTTCATTTAGAAATTTTAATTAGAAGTTTATTTAAAATTTAAATAACTAAAGATTTAATCTACATTGAAATAACATGGAAATTCCATTTTTAATCAATATTTTCACTGTTACCATGACAACAAACGGGCAAGAAACTTAAGTTAAAATAAAATAAAATACTTGAAAAAATGTTTATTTTTATGATACAATTCAATTTGGATTGTTGTAATAGCACAATAAAGTTATTTTTATGGCTCTATATATGTATGAAGAAAGATAGATAAAAAATTCTAAATTTGCATAATAAGTAAAATTTAATTATTGAAACTTATATTAATTTATTTTTTGAAGTGTAATTTTGTGGCTGCAAAAAGATATTTATTAAACACATACATCATTATTCTTCAAACTTTAAAACAATTAGCAAACGCTAAAGATTAATTTTCAAATCTGCAAAAGAAGATTTAAGAATATTATTTTTGGCTTATAAAAGTTTGAATTAGAACTAGCTAAAGGCCCTATTTGGCGAATTTCTTTCTGAGGTTTTGTTGGTTTGTTTTCTGTTCAGCGTAAATGTTGTGTGGAAGCGGTGTAAGTGACAGATTCTGTAACGAACCAACTTGCTTCAGAATATTATGGTGTGGTCGTGCAACCATAAATTAAGTTTCCTAAAAGACAGAAATTTAAATTTTAATTTATTACTTTACCATTCAATCCTAAAGCAAAGAAATATTATCACTTGAGCTTTTCGTTGGTGAAGAGAAAATCTGCTTTAAAATATTTACCAAAAGCATTAAAGTATTTGGAATTGTACGCAAATAAGTATTTACTTTAAGTGGATCGAAATAGGTTTATGTAATTAAAAACTGAGCAGGAATTTTCTTTTAGTTAGAAAACGAAAGAATTTGTAAAAGGAATGTATTGAAATTGTGTTAAAACCAGCTGCTAAAGAAGCTAAACTTGGTCCTAACTTTTCAAGATTTTAATTTTACAGGTATGCATTACGAATTACTCCAATATCTTTATACTTTTTTTAATTGAAAATTCTTCTGAAAGAGACTAGAAATAAACAGACAAGTGGCATATATTAACTCTATAATCACCAATAAAATTAATCAAATATTTATCAGTAAATTATCCTCTAAATATAATTTTGTAACATTTTTCTAAATTCTATTTTGATTTCAGAAAAAAAAATTAAGTTTCCATTTGTTTGACCATTAAAGAAACTAATAAAAACTTTGTTTTTAATTTAAGTGATTTCATTTACTATCAATAATGCAAGTTATATTTTGTATCATAATAGTTAAAGCATGTGAAGTAACACAAAGTCTAGGTATTTGACAAACACATTTTTGTGTTTAAACTCAGTTATCGATTAAACCATACAATTTCTATGATAAATTTCAATCGCTCACTTTTTAAAGCCGTAAGTTAAAATGCAGTATAGACAATTTTAATGTGCTTAATTTTATGAAAACACAACACTAATTGTATTATAAATTTGAATTTGAAAATTCTGAGAAGAATGTTTATTAAAAATAAAACAGGTTAACTAAAACAGTAGAAATTAGTACTGAATATGGATTTTTTAAAAAAATTACATTTCTATTTTTGCTTAATCTATGACTTAAGTAGTTTACGTTTGTGATAAATCCGATTACAAATTAATATATTTTATTTTATAATGAAATGCAATGAGAATAGACAATTTAGCAAACAAATAATTAGGCCAAAGTATTTAACAATTTTCTTTTCAATATGTTAACACTTAGCAGAGAAGTGATTTAAAAAAAGACTAGATTACGAACCGAATCGGTTATAAAATCAACTAGAAACTAGACAGAAATTAAAGTTTCAAAAATTTAATGTTAGCTATATTTTCAGTTATTAAATCAATTGCACTACATATTATCTAGTGTACTATAATTTTCTCATATAAACAGTTAAATGCAACCTTATGCTTCTTAACCCGTATTGCGATTGCTTTAAACTGCAGAAACTACTATGGACGATTAAGATTATACATTTAAATTTTAACGATCGATGATAACTAGCTTCAGCTACTCAAAAGACGCGTTTACATGAGCCATCGAATCCATGGAATGCCAAAAATCCCCATTAGGGGAAAAGGAGGTCGAGCAGGATTTCTAACCCAAATGATAGTCTTTGGCCGAATCCATGGTATGAAACATCAAACTCTATCATTGGAGGGTTTGCGAACCCCCCAATGAAAACCCTGCAATTCCGATTCCGACTGGGAGAAAATTCCCAAAAGGGAAAAATTGCCAAGTTTGTTCTTCAATCGATGGATTCGATGGATCATGTAAACGCGCCTAATGTATCCCATAGTTGCTTTGATGAATTGTATTAAACTGATTGAAATACACTTTTAATGAGCATTGTGTTCAGTTTTATAAAAAAAATTTTTGACTATTCGGGTATTAAATTTATTGTTGGCAAAAGTTTTGCAAGTTACTTTCCTTGATAGATTGTTGCTGAATGTAATTTAAAAGCTAAAAAATAACCGAATTTAATACCAATATTGCGACTATGAGAGAAAATTTAAGAAATGACAAGAACGCTACAATAAGTAAAGCAAGTAGATCTTTCAGGTTGAAAACTAACTTAAGTTTAATTAATTTTTTACACCAAGTAATGGCACCACGAAGCAAACTATTTTATCATATTTTTGGATAACTTGGTAATTATATTTGAATGTTTAGCTTAACAAAAAATATTTTAAAATATAAAAAAGGAACGCTTTTCAATATTTTCTTCCAAAGAGTAAAATACATTTAAATTAATAAAATCTTTATTGGTAATATTTTTTAAGACTAGCATTAAAATATATTTCCTTTTCTATGAAGAAAAAATCAGCCTTTGTTAAAGTTTTTAGACTTGTAATTTCTCTTTCTACCATGCTGAAACTTTTTCAATCCCAAACCAAAGAAAGTCAAAATGACCAATTAAAGTCAAAAATGAACTCCTGACTCTTTAAAAAATGCAACCTTTTCCCCCTTTTTAACTATAGTTCGGCAAAGCCAAGCGAGTCGGTTGACAAAAGGATAGTGTTTTATCCAAAAAGAACCAAACAGCATTCTCAATGATAAAACATTGGTTCCTATGGAGCTACCAATAACAAACTCAAATATTGACAATCAATATAATATAGCTCAATATAATCCTCTTAATTTTTTAAGTTAACGAAATAAATTCTCAGACACAAATAATACTAAAGGAATTAACAACTCAATGTTGATATAAACTTTACTTGGTTCCTTTTGAACAAATTCAATCCAATTTGCAATTGCCTGTCCGCTAACCCTCATTAGCGCTTTTAAGATCTAAGAGCGTGACGTCATAAGTCATTAGTTGCTATGACGACGCCTTATTCAGCATCAAGCCCAAAAGACGGGGAGGCTAGTAGAACCCCTTCCGTACTTTGACTTAGTAACGAGAAATTCTCTGTTAAAATGGGTGTTCATTTGGTGAACAAATGTGCTATAGTTAAAAGACGGATTTAAATTTAAAAGCAGTTCCTAAGTCGTGGACGGAATGCATGACATAAGCACTTAAGGTATCTGAAAAGACGAAAATGAAGAATATTATGCCTCTGAAATTTAAATTATTCATCTAAATGCTAAGCTATGATGTAATTAGTTTTTGTCAGCCGTAACTGATTATAGGATTACGTGAATATACGAATGTAACAATGTTTATTGCCATTGCGTCACATTATATTCTTAATAAAACTTCAGTTGACTTTAATGTCACAAACTATGTATGCCGCTGCTATAACATGTTTTAAAAAGAAAAAAAAACTTTAATCGAATTGTTTAAAAAAAATTCAAGTTTGAAAAACGAGCAATCGAATTGTTTAAAAAAAGTTCAAGTTTGCAAAATTCAAGTTTGCAAAACGAGAAAGTTCCATTTGTAATGATTCTCTTACTTACATAAAAACTTTTGTATTTTAAAAACAAATTTTATTTAACACGATGTATCTAAAGTTATGTAAAATTTAAAATTGTATGTTTTCAAATAGAAAACAATTCATCGTTAAGTAAGAGAAGTAATATACTTTATTAAAACTACAACTACCAGTAAAAATGCAATGTATGGTTTAAAACTTTAGTAATAATGGGTAAAAAATTGCAAAAGAATGGGTTTTTTGTATGTTTTATTTCTATAATTCTTTAACCAAGTTTATTTTTATAATAATATTGTTATCGATTAATATGCACCAGAAAATATCGAGCTTAAATGATTACTTATTGAGCTCAATATGAAAAGCTTGCAGATTTTCAAAACATAACTAGTGTTATCCTTTATTTAAAGTAAATTTTTTGTAAAGAGCCACAGTGCAATTCAAAATAATTATTTTTACTTTAACGCCATGAAGACCAAATCGTGTCCGCATTTGTTTTCAAATGGACCACCGCATAGATTTTTTTAAGAGCTTGTGTGATCGTTGAATGCTTAAGGCAATGAAACTACATCCAATTTACCGTCTAGAAAAAACTAAAACTTTATAGAAATATAAAAGTTCATCTAAAGCATTATTCATTGAATCTTTAAAGTTATAAAAAGCTATTTTGTAGGGATAAAATTCTTTACTCCAGCATACCTTAATAATACAAACGAACAACGAAACCACTGAAAAACCAGTTTCAAGTTTTTAGCACGTTTTGCTTTACAAATATTCTATACCTTTTTCTACCCATTTTGATCAAAACAAATAAAGTTACACCTCAAAGGCATCGCATACAAATAAAATCTTACGGGCCACTCCCCGCAATACTTTTTAAATCCCCGCGGCGTTCAGGAACCACGACATTTCTTTAGAAACAAACAGCAGATATCTCTGTAGAACAAACCGCAATTACAACTTTTAAACGGAGGGGCTTTTGAAAAGAACTCGAGCATATCCGAATTCGCCTCAGCTTCCCTCAGCAAAAATTACCGGCAGATCTCAAAGACAAAAGGACTTTTCGAAAAGAATTTTCAATAGATAAACCGCCATGAGCCGATATTCGTTGATGGTTTGTCAGAATATTAACCGAGAATGTGTGTAACTAATATTTACTGAGTGGAACTAATATTAACTGAAATGCAACTAATATTAGCCGAGAATGCAACTAATATTAACTGAAAATGCAACCAATAATAGAATGCAACTTTTATTAACTGAGAATTATACAATTTTACAAAATCGGAAATCGTAGATATAATAGACTCCATTAATACAAGTTCTTTAAAATTTAATTTCAAAATTTGAGATTTTTTTTAAAGTATTGCGAAAGTATGGGAGAATTCTCAATTAATAATAAAATAATTAAGAGCTTACGAAATTGCAAAGATAAGAATAATAACTTATCCAAAAACTAATCCAAATCTGCTATAGGTTTAAGCTCAGACAGAATATACAATTAACTTTGAAAGAGGCCTAGATGCTTTTATAGAAAAAATTACATTGCCCCCCCCCCCCAAAAAAAAAGAAATTCGTCACGATAAATCGTCCCTTAAAATCAATTCAATTACGCTAGTTAGCCAATTCATTTAGTAACAAATATTTTTAAAATATCCGCTAATAAAATAAACAGTTAACTACCACATACCAATGTAACTAATGATGTTTTCAATTATTCCCTTTTTGAGCGTTAAAATTGCCGTCTTTTACATTTTTCGATTTCCATTTTTGGACTTTTATTTTGCATCACATTATACTCGAAATCTGTCAATTGTTGGTTAAAGCTTTTTCATACCATTCCATCGACTTATGAAAAAAAAAACGTTAAGGAAAATGTGTTCTCGGAGTCAATAGTGTAATTCATTCGGAGGATACCATTTATATATTTTTTGCTAGAAACTTTTTATTATTTATTATTTAGACGAGCAGAGATATAAAAAGGCCCAGTGGCAACAATTTGATGTTTGGAGTCACTCGACTCTGAGAGGAAAAATTCTAAATTTAATTTTTGACTTTGTCGAGTAGGTAAAACGAATACACAAGTAAAAACAAACAGATAAATATCAAAAATAAATTGATGATTTAGGAAATGCGAATTTTTGAAATTGATCAAATATATTCGGGCTTGTTGTCTAATGTTAACATAGGTATATAAAAGATAAATGCTATTTGCTATACTCCTCCCAGCAAAAAAAAAAATTGTCATTTTTATTTTAAAAGTTACCTTTAACATATGAAATATAAACCTCCATTTAAAATAATAAATGTTTGTTTTAATGTTTTTGAAGTTTGTTTCTGAATTTAATATTCAATAAAAAAATCTATACATTCAACCTTCTCAAATAAAATCTGGAATTTCTGGAATTCAAAATTTGAAGGATTTTTTGCTCAGCTTTCTCATTTTTTTTATTAGCATTGAAAATTCCTGGTAATTGAACCTTTGATTTAATATATTCATGGTAGAATTTGCACAATTTGATTTTTCGTCAACGAAACTAAAAGTAATAGTCTAAGTAATTTTAGGTCAAAATTTGCAAATGCATGCCATTCCAAAATTAATAGTTTATAAAATTTACCATACAATTTGAAAGCTAGTGTTTGGTATAAGTTATAATATCCTCAAAGTGAACTATTATTGGCATTATGTAAAAGCTTAAAAAATATGAATAATAATTGTTTTGAATAGAAGCAAGTTCTATAGAAATGATTATAATAACTTAATAAATTGCTAGCCAGATGTTTAATTATAAAGCTACAACAAACATTTAAAACATGAGTTACAAAATTTTTCAATTGATCACCTTTGAAATGTTATCTCTAAGCAATATTTTCAAAAACTTTATTCTTCAATAATCTGATCATTTCGTGCTATTTTTAAAGTTGTGAATGTGACATTCTAAAACTGCCCGAAAACAAAATGTAAATCATATAAAAGGACCGGAACCCATTGTTAATGACCAGTTATTCGAAATCTAACTTAAGTTTTTTAATAAAGTTAACTTATTTTATGGTGACACTTTAGGTAATAGTCATATAGTTAAATAATTGAATTTTTTGGAGTCACCAGCATTTGTAATTTTTTAACTTTTAAAACTTCAGAAAGCGTATTTAAAAATTATTTGAATAAAATCAAATGATTTTTTTTTCTGTAATGGGGCTGCAACATTGGCGGTCAAGCCTTTGGAGACTCGGCACATTCCTCAGAACTGAGAGCCATTTTTATTGTGCCACCATCTAAGGAGACTCTCGCAACCAATTTTGACACACAGATAACATGAATCTGAGCTCTCTGTGGATGTTAAACTATGCCGAGATTTAATTTTGCCGAGAGAACCCAGGCCAAATGGGCCCGGGATCTTTTACATGCCACATAATCATGACATGCGTGCCCAAAATTTTCTCATCCAGAATATCCGACGACTCAGCCAGGTCTCGAACCGCGATCTTGGGCTTACGAGGCGGACACGTTTAAACATTCAGCCACTGAGCCGTTTAAAATCAAATTATTCATTTAACCCTTTTACTTTCATTTAACGTTTAAAAGAGTTTCCATCACTTGCATAAAATGCGGATATATCATGTACGTGTCACTAAATATACTCTATTTCTAGACTAAAATTTTTAATTCTCTTTTTTAAATAAATTACAAGCCCCTTTTAACAAAACCCGTAATTGGTAATTACTTACCAACCTTTTAAATTTAATGAGACACGAATACATTAATTAGAAGCTTCTGACACGATAAAAAAGAGCACACAGTATTCTAAAGATTTGTGAAAGGGAATGAAAGTAAAAAAAGTTAAATCACTCGTCAGGAATTAGAACAATTTAAACTCCATTAGTCTTTGATGCTGAACTTTTTTTCTAATATTTAAGTTAGGAGTAAGTTCTAAAAAGAGCAGACACCGTGATTTAAGATAAATTAAATTTGTTGAGAATCTATTGGATCATTTCGATTTAATTTTATCGTTGTAATGAACGACCCATTCTTACTTAAAAACGACGAGGGTCTTGCATTTAGGAATAATTACATGGCATTAGGATTTTGATAAAATGCTTAGGCAAGATCATACAATACAGTTTTCAAAGACAATTAAATAGTTTTCTTCCTCGTGTTTTCAAATGTTTGCTTTTGCATGTTGCTAGACAATTTTCTTAGTAAAATTATTCTTTATTGAATGCAAAGAATCGTAAATATGGACATATGAGGGATCTGTTGCAAAACTCACATTCTCCACAAAATAACCAAGATATATGGCCCGGTCCACACCGTTTCTTGGCGACTTAATTCAATTGAATATACAATCTTAACCCTTTCAGTCCCAGTGATGCCATTTGGCATCATCACTTTCAATATTTTTTTCAAAATGTTTATTTCCCGCTATGACACCCAAACACACATCATTCGATTCTTCACACTTTGTTCTATCAGAAAATTTTTTACTTTAATCTCAATAGAAATCGAAACTACTATTTTTTTTATTTAGAAAATAGACAACAAGCGTTTCTCCTGATTTTGGATAATTTCACTTCAGTTCCACACAGTTAAAACACAATTTAAACTATTAAGGTTAAAATAATTACTAAATTTTTTAATAATATGGTCAGATACCTTAAAATATATAACTCGAAGTGTTTTTAGGTAATATATATATTTTTATTTTGTTGTTTTCCACAGTTAAAGAATTTTGGCATTGTTTCAAAAAACATATAAAATTTAAATGGATTTTTTTCTTATGGAATTCGTATATTTGACCAAAAATAAGCTTATTTTGTGAATATCAGATGCTTCTGTAGTGTAGTAGATTTTTGGGACTGAAAGGGTTAAAAAGTCGTCGATGAAGGATCCCGGACTCTATCTTTGTTATGATTTGAAGAATATAAGTTTTGCAACCTGGCTTTTTAGTTATTTGAATATTATGTGAATTATATGATAGAACATTTTTTTAAAAAGAAAATTTAAATAGGAATGAAACTTTCACTTTTCCTGAATAGTTGCTCAACGTTTCTGAATTATAAAGATTACACCAGTAAGGTTTTCTGACATAGTTCTTTCGTGAATGAGCATGAGAGCCTTTAAAGTAATTTATTTCCACAAAATTATCAGCGTACATTTTTAAGCTTAATAATTACAAACCAATTATGCATGATGTGATACGCTTATTTACGAAGTAGGTAGGTAGGTTTGACTTATCATAGAACTCTTATTCACAAAGTTAATATAATTAAATAATTCAGTTAAAAATGATAAATCCCCTTAGTACAAATAAAAAATTGAATTGAACAGAAAATGATATATCACTGCAAAGTTTTAAGTCATTTAGAAATCATTTTAAAATGATTTGAAGAGAAAACAACCGATTTCTGTACTTTATTTTAAAAGAACAATTGTTGAGAATCATGACAGTATTTAAATTTTCCCACCAAGAATTCTAGCCAATTTGAATAAAAATAGATGATAAATTAACTCCAGAGTCAAAAGGCTTTAATATAATGCATCATTCGCCATAATCAATCTTAGCGATAACAATTGATATCATGAATATGCAAAATGCTGCTTTATAATCCCTTAAATAAGGAACCGTATCAGTTAAATTCTGAATGCTTGAAATCTGCTTTTAGAGTTGTCAAACTGTATTTTTTGAAAACGTAGATCGAAAAAAAAATCAATTAGCGTTTTAACAAAGGTTGGTTTTGCAGAGTAAAGCACAAATCATAATGGAAAGATAGACGTTTGGAAATCGAAAAGTAATTACGTGATAAATTGATCTTTAATCGAAGTTTTGAGACATTATTCCAAAAAGTAATTATTTCAAACCTCGTTTGGGACAGCCAAAATGTGTGAAGATAATTATGAATTGCTTGTCTCGAATAAAATTCAGATTCGATGCATAATGATTTTGCTATTATACAAGTTCTCAATTTTTTTTAATGAATGTTGTCATCTGGAAGATAAATGTTTCAATTTTGGTTATATCATGATTTACAAGCATAAATATTGATATTTTATTGGACTAATGAAATTTAAATAAATAAAAAATTAATTAATTATACGATTAAAGGTATTGTAATTAATTTAAAAAAGGAATATTGAAGAATCGATTTAAAATCTTAAACAAAATCATTTTTAATTTGCGTAAAAAGTACGTATTCTCGATTTTGCTGTAAAATAAGAGTTTCTTCATTGACTGTAGATTATGTTTGTAAATTAGAATTAAAATTATTTTCGTATTGGTTTTTCATTATTTTTCCCAAATGTTTTACAAATGGAATATATTCAAATTTACAAATTAAGGTTAAGAAACTTCTAATTAGCCAACAATCTTCCTTGGAATTGCTATTTTTTATTGTCATATAATTTATTGGTGTAATAATGTCTTATTTTATAACTGTATTTTTACAACAATAGTTAGAATTGTATGAATAATCTTTAAATTAATTTCCTTTGTATTTATTTATTGTTTAGAAATAATTTTCAGTCAAAAACTCGGTTGGTTTAAACCAACCCATTGTAAAATTTGATTAAACACAATGTCAAACTTTCCTAATCACAAATTATGCATTTCAAATGAAATCGGTAAAATTTAATGTTAATCACTTCTACTAGTTGCAATACATAATATATTCCAACATTAATAACTTGTTCAATTTCCCATTATTAGGATATTTAGCTTATGCTTATTCAACTTCCACAGATAGGAACACGCAATTTTATGGATGGACAATTCACGAAAGCATCTATTTAATTTAATGCCGAGCTACAGCTATTCCGTAATTCAGAATTACAATCTTTATGTCCAATGGTTATTCGGTCGCTGTGTCTTCGGGGGTCTCTGTAGACTTGTTATCCTGACTTTCATTAAACATCTAATAACCTGTGTTTGTCTGTAATTAATGTGGCATTGCGCTGAAAATGTTTGGATTTAGTTCGCAGGGCAGTTTGTTTGATTAATATGGGAAGTTTTAGGTTATTAATAATTTCAACTGTCATGTGTTTGGATTACAAATTGGATGCAAGATTTTGGATCTGATTTACTTCGCAATTGAAGTTGAACATCTATTGTCTCGTCATTGTTTAAATAGTAACAATTGAATTTTATTATAATATATATCAATTTCAAACGAAAACCGTGAGCAAAATAAATTCAAAAACTTATGCTTAATGTTTTCCTAGCGTTTATTTTTTTTTTGCCTGTCTGAAAAAAATTTCTTTGAACTTTAGAAATTTGTTTTTACTAAAATTATGGAAATTAATAACTTACTTCCAAAATATACTTTTGTTTTATGGAGATTTTTGTGCTTATCAGCTATTTTAATAACAACTTTACTCTTTATGTTTGAAGTATATTTGTCATTGATTAGATAGAAGTCTAAAGTATATAATAATAAAAGAAAGTGAACCTCTCATGCCATTTTTTTTGTACTACATTTGTGTCGTAAGTTATAGAAAAGATAATGTAAATTAAATGCCGAATAATTGCTTTTACCAACTCATAGCTTTTAAAATACACAATTATAAAAAAAAACCTTTCCTGATATTGATAGAAGACATTTGAGTTTCATAACTTACAGTGATAACAACTTAGTGAAGACAATTATAGAATTTAAGACTTAACTTGTTTGAGACTAAATATTACTTCTTGCATTTCAATAACGTACTATGAAAAACATCCAGGCTCTAACTTTTGCATAGAAATGCTTAAATAACGTTAATAAATGTAAGATGGTTGAATCTAAACAATAAAATCACTTGACCCAAAGGAAACAAGTTCCAGTAAGAGTAACATCACTCCTCCAAAAAAATAACGCAAAAACACTGAATTAAATATATTTAGCGATCTCTACTAAGAAGTTCATTCTTTGATAAACTGACGTGTTTTATATCTTGGTTACAACTGTTATACCAAGTAAGTTTTACAAAAAAAAAAGTACTTTAAAACAATTCCTTAGGATACAAAGTATAGTAAAAATCAAAACAACAAAAGCATAAAATAAGAAACAATATCTTGAAAAAATACCCACAATACTTATCTATAAAAACAAAACCAGAAAATAAATCGTAATATTTTCCTAGGAGGAATTTTCGAAGTTTTATAAAATTTACCGGAGTAAAAAAAATGATATAACTTGATTCTATACATTGATAGCATTGATAAAATATTATAATATTCTGATTAACACATAATTATTGCGAAAATAGCAAATTTTGTTTCAAAATATAGATCAATGCTTTCTGAAATGTCTGAAAAGACACACTTCACCACTATTTTCCTCAATAGGATTTGTTGAGAAACTGTTTCGAAAATCATTCAAATATTTGAATGCCTAAAGTCGAGTATTGGTATTGACTTAGCAATTTGAACCATCGGTAGTATGATCTACTGAAATGTTAATAAAATATAGTTAAACCCAAACGACAAGCCTCAGCAAGAGTAACAACCTACTATGAGAAGAACACAATGAATGCCATCTCAAACCATCTAGACTACTTTGCACGTTGTAACTTTTCTAACCAACTGAAGTGCTAAGAGATGTATATTTACTATCTACTTAAAAAAATCTTAATGCTTTTATAACAGCAATAGCAAGAAAATTACTCGACTTAACCTAAAGTTTATTTGTTTAGTAATGTAACATTTAAAACAAATTGACGCGAATTTAGAGTAAATTCATTCAAGTGTTCAATCAATTAAATGAAATTGGATACATTAAGTTGAGCATTTTCATAACAAAGCATTCAAAATCTTCTGTTGACATTTGAGCATCAACATTCGCTGCTGTAATATTACCAAAAAAACAGTTAAATCTATACAGCAAACACTTGACCCAAAGTAAAGGACAGCAAATCCCAGAAAGAGTGGCTTAACCCTCTCCAAGAAGAATCACAATTGAAACTAAATAACCCATCATAAGCAGTCCCGACCACTTTGCACGTAGTTAATTTTCTAAGCAACAGAAGTATTTAGAAATTTATTATTTACTTAAAAAAAACTGATCTTTGTAAAAGCAATAGCAAGTAAAGTACACGAATAAAAAATAAGTAGGAATTGCTTAGTTATATGTAACATTATATTTAGTTAGTGAAACTGAAAACATCAATTTGTCTATTTGTATTTACATAGCTCAAATGCTAAACTAAGATTTTGAATGCATCAACATTCGCTACTGTAATGTTAAATGTTCACAAGATACATTTAAATCCCAACAGCAAACACTTGACCCAAAGAAAAAGAAAAGCAAGTCCCAGAAAAGAGTGACTCTCCGAGAAGAACACAAGGAAACTGAATAACCCATCGTAAGCGATCCCGACCACTTTGCACGTTGTTACTTTTCTAACGAATGGATGTATTTAGAAATTGTTTATCTTCTTAAAAAAAAAAAAGAATTGATCTTTGTAAAAGCAATAGCAAGTAAAATACACGAATAAAAATTAAGAATTAATTGCTTAGTTTTATGTAGCATTTTATTTATTTATTTAGTTAAACTGAAACATCAATTTGTCTATTTGTATTGACACAGCTCAAATGCTAAACGAAGATTTTGAATGCATCAACATTCGCTACTGTAATGTTAACAAGATACAGTTAAATCCAAACTGCAAACACTTGACCCAAAGAAAAGGAAAGTCCCAGAAAAGAGTGACATCACCCTCTCCGAGAAGAACACAATGAAACTGAATAACCCATCGTAAGCTATACCGACCACTTTGCGCGTGGGTTCTCCAGTTCCAAGTTCTCATGTGTCCGTCAAGAACATACCAAAAAGATGGGAGTGCGAGGCAGAAAGACTTCTCCTATTCCGTGTATGCGGTGAGTAAATGCACCTGTGCAAATAATTGGGCTGACAGGGCCATTACTGCTGGCAGGACGGAGGGAGGGCTAAGAGAAGAGGTGCTGATAGCTTTGCAAATAACTTTTTTTGTTCGGTGAACTGATTTGGTGTGGTATAAGTGTAACTATATCAGGTTATAGTTTAGATTTGAATTATCGTAACACTAGAGTTACACGAGGCCTATTGGTGACGAGTGTCGTATTTTAGAACAACCTTACTAGGACTTTTATTTGAAATTTTTGAGAACATTATGATACACGAAGGGCTCGATTCAACAAGGGCCCGCTTAAAAAATAGTTATTAAATGGCTATGGACGCTGAACATACACGGAGCCTAAGTTGCGTAGTTGGAAAGGCGTTATTTTTCCGTCTTACAGATTCATGGATACTTCGAAAATAATAAGGTATTTGATAATGCCATCCTGTGCAGCAAAAATATCTTAAAAATTGTCGTAAAGAAGTTGGTGATTGTTAAATACATGACCTAGCGTACTGCCCTGACGTAGCGTACGATGTTTATATTTGGTTTGTTTGAATGAGTGCTATTGTACGATGTTTATAAATGATTACGCGGTGGGTCCTTCTTATCGTTGGCCTTATTTAACAGCCGTTCATATATATAGAGGAACCTATAATGGTAGAATGTTAAATTTTTTTATCTGGTAATTACGGCTCGATTGGTTAAGCAAATTCAAAAATATATCCCAATAAAAATCAAGAAAATATACAAGATACATTAAAGATGACCCACTTTTATGAGTTTGTTTTTATACCTTTAAAACACGTTTAGTATTATGGATAAAAGGTTGAATATAATCATTCATTTTTGACGAAATTGCTATTTAGACACTTATCAACCTAACACAGCAACTACTTTTATAAAAGATTCTTTGGGTTTTTCAGTTCTTTTCTTTTCATTTTGCAGTTGTCCTGGATGTTTTTATAACAGCACCTATTTCGTAGAGTAATATATGATGGGCGATCGTCTCAAGTTTAAATTTGAGAAAAAAGTTTGCGTGTGTGTTTTCAGAGAATGAGTGTATTTTAGGGGTTTAAGATTTTTTCATGTCTTTGAACGAGAGCTGGATTTTAAAGGATTAGAACTTTGAAAGGTTTTCCTTCCTTTCGTTTGAGTATTTCTTTTTTATGGATTACTAGATCTTTTTCATTTGAATTGACATTTATGAAGAGTATGTGGGTTTTATTTTATCCTATTTTCGGTTAAATTTCTTCAACATTGGTTATCGAATCTGAATTAGGAATTTTTTTATTTAAAAATCTAAAAAATTAAAATATGGAACATTCCACATGAGTTAAATTCGAGGATTTCCCAAATTGAAAGTTATATCCTATAACTTTCTTTAACATGTTTTGAGCTCTATAACTTTCTTATTTTATAGGTCCTTATTTATCCACACACCAATAATGAAGATTCTTCTAAAACACTTTAAATATTTAAAGTGTTGGGCTAGAATTTTATATTAATTTTTGCACACTTATTTCAAGTAATAAACATTAATGTAAAAATTTCATAAATAAAGCATTTTTCTTCTCCTATTCGGAAATGCCTTAGAATTCATCTTTCTTCTTAAACTTAATTCTAATAATTTATTTCGAACTAAATATACGTGAATAAAAAAAGTTACCTAGAGAAAAAAAACCCATGTAATTTCTCATTTACAAGCTATACGGAAAGTTAATCAACAACGCATTCAATAAGAAAACCTCCACTTCCAATGAATACCCCCATAACAGCCGAATAAAACCATAAAAAAAATCTAAAATAACCCCACGCATCCTTTTCAATAAGGCTACACACCAATCTTTCGAACAATTAATCTTCTTTCCATGGTTGACAACCCCATCTCTTTTCAACAGGTGTCAAGGGAGGCCTCTGTTTTGACTCTGATGCAGGGGTCTTATCAGGGATACCCCACTCTAAATCTGATCAGCATCAAGGGATCGGGATGGAATGCAGACACGGGAGAGAATATATAACTTTATTAAGTGCGCTGAAGGATGGGGAGATATTGATGGAATAGATAGGTATGTGCTCTGGAGCTGCGTATTGATTTGGAGAAGCTGTGTATGTGGTCCGGTTTATAGAGATGGGATAGATGTAGAAGGGTAGTAATACACAAAAAGTTAACGTTTTCTGGTTATTCCAGTGGAATTGTCTATGATAAAAACCAAAAATTAGGGTATAGGTTTATTTTTTTAATATGTTGTGTAGGTTGGTTCCTTAACTATTTTTCGAAGTTTTGTCAGAACAACTTCTTCCCAGAAGCTATCGTCTTCTTGAAAAAAAAAACAAATTTTCGGACATAGTTTTCCCTTACAAATTCCTAAACTATGCCTTTTAGTCATAGTTGTTTTTATGTAGTTTAAATTCAATTAAATTTTATATCGTATATAGCCTCGATGAGTCCTATACGTCAAATAGTTTATCATGTAGTGTTTCAAATTTATATTTAAAAAAATCGATATCGGCCTATTTTGAAATTTGGTTGGATAGTTATTTGATCTTGAGGTATCATCTATTAATTTGGTACATGTTGTATGCTCATCTAAGTACAATTAGTTTATACATTAATACGTCTTATATCGCAAACTATCCATATGTCTGTAAAAAAAACAATCTTCAATGGTTCTGCAACCCCGCCTCCACATATTATGAAAATAATTTTAGTAAGCTTAGTTATGCAAATTTGCAGATATTTAGAAAAATAGGAAAAGTTGTATGGATTGACCAAACAAAAAACTTATAGATTATATTATTAAAGATAATATTTAGAAACGTTGACGTTTTTAATAAATTAATGAAAGGTAACCATGCTTCATAACTGAAAATTCCCCAAGAAGCAATCGATAAACGACCCTATTTACCAAGCAACGTTGATCTAAAGCAAAGAAATATTTGCATACCAATTTCTTTTGCTTGTATTAAGATTTTAATTAAACAAACCATACCCACAAATCTCCCTGCACGAAAAAACCCCCCAACTTTTAGTAAAACTCCCAAGGAAGAAAATACCCAAAGCACACTAAAAATACTAATACTCCCGAGCCTTATATCAAACCCAAAAGATTTCCCATCATCCCCAAACCATTCTATTAGCCGCCATGCATGGCGCCAAGTGGTTTGCCAAATGATGCAAAGTATCGTCTGTCCTATGAGTCACCATGGTAACCAGACGATGATATTGTTGGAAGTGTCAGGGGGGCCGGATTGCCGGACGCCCGGATGTGCCCTTATAGAGGGACGCCCGAATTGCTCTCTTGGAGGTTAGTAACAGATAAATGGACAGATCGGGTTCGAGGAGAAATTGGGTCTGCTTCTTTTAGGAGTGGAGTTGACCTGTGTTTCTGTATTTTTTTTATTTTTTTTGGCGAAGGTTGCAGTTTATGTCCCTGAAAATTTCAGAAATGCAGTTATAACATTAAATCAATTGTATCGCATGTATTACATACTATTACTTCTAATGTGGTCTTGGCAATTATGACTAATTTTTATTTTTAAAAAATCTGCCGTACTTGTCTAATTTTATATACAACCATTATAAGCTTTTTTTCAGAAACTCAAGAAATAAGAAAAAATGAATTTTCCATAAACACAAACAGTAAATCTATGTAAACACATGTTTCTTAGAATAGAAAGACGAGTGAGTTCCCAAAGTTTTATTCGATCATCTCCACTTCATTCTCTATAATATATTTGTTTCGTTACAGATCAATCACTAATTAAAAGTATATAAAGCGGAACACTTTAGATAATATAAAGGTGTTAATATTTATCCTTTATGATTGTAGATATTTTGTTAAAGTTACTAGATAAAAAAAAGATTGTTATTTTAATTGAAGCAAACATTTTCTATCAACTAAAAAATGTAAAAAAAATAATAAAGGTAATCTAAAAAAGTAAAGGTAAAAATGTATTGTTATGATCAAGAGGTTATATTATTCCGAGTAACAAGTTAGTTTTTAATTGTACAGGGGAGAAAAAAACTAAGACACTAAGGTTAAACTAAGGCACTATTTTCAATTCAGAAACCTTCTCCCCCTTTTTCAACATGGTATGGCCGTTTGCAGTCTGGTATAATGCTGTCGTTTATAAAAAGTTTCAGTCAATCAATTGATCGAAATCGCAATAATTAATCATGAAGTACACAAAATAAGCTTAGCATATGAAATTAAGACAATCCGCTTCAATGATATTTGAAGAAATACGTATAAGAAAAATGCAATATTTTAAAAAGATTTTATAAATTAGTATTAACAAATTCTGCGATGGTGATACGACCTGTACATGTTAATTAAAAAAAAAACAGTTTAAATATACCAACTGTTAACTCTTTAACATCCCCATTCCTCAGCACACTGGTGTTCGGGAGGAGGATGCGGCTCATATTCCTGGGATGCAGATGAGATGCAAAAGTCGGTTTAATTAGCTCAATTTAGCCAGAGAGGAGTGCGAAAACGAGATGCTACGGTTTCATATGCATACAGATGTGTGTCCTCCAAGTTTTTGGGTTGATTGCTTCGGATAGAGGAATTTGGCAAATTAAATGCAGAAGACGGTTCAAGTTCTTTAGTATATTCAATTAGTTTGGGGAAGTGTTGCGGAGGGGATTGTATCAAGCTAATAAGGAAATTTTAAGAGAGTTACTAAGATTAAAATTGTAGCTTTTAACAAACGTATGAAATTAACTATGAAAATTAACGAAAATACTTTTTTAAAAAATGGTATCGAATTTTTTTAACACAACTAATAATATTTCATAACAGGATTCAGAATCCAAAATCGTGACAAATAATACAGGTTCAAATTACGAAGGGACGCAATAAAAATGTAGATAAACATCAATTTCACAAAAAAATATTTCCCTTGAAATTAAAAGAATTCATCCAAATGATCATAAATACCACATTAGCATTAGGTGAATGTATGTATCCAACACAGTTTTGAAAATATTTTGCCAATACTTTTTATAAATAATTCTTAATAAATATTATTAAAAATGGTTACGAACAAAATTAGTTTACTATTTGTTAAACTCAGTTTAACTTTGCTTATTTTTCGATCTCATTATTTAAGCGCATAATTAGAATATTAATTCGATAAATATATTTGATAAAAATGCAATTTAATCAAAGGCTTTCAATCATTAATAAAAATCAACCCAACGTTTTCATCATTTACATATTACTGATTTTCAAACACCAAAAATATTTATACACTGAAACGAATGTTTTAATTTCATTAAATTATCTTTCAGTGATAGAAACACAAAAAATATGAAGCTTTAAATAAGACACTTATAATTATATATTTGCTATAAATTGACAAACAAAATCGTAATCTTAGCCCGTGTATTGCTACCTATTATTTGAACAAAATTATTCTTAAAAAAAATACCAATTTTCATAAGAAACAACTTCGTAAAGAAATAAGCAAATGTAGCTTATTTTCACCGAAAATTAGCATTTTATTAACTTTGAAACTTTGTAAAATTAAACTTATTTTAATATTACTTTCTAAAATCCTCAGAATAATATTGCATTTCTTTCCGTACTTTTACCTACCTAGGTTTTTGATTACTTTAAGGTTTTCGAGAGGATAGATTTAAATTACGAAGATATTCTGTAAAGTTAATAGTGTTATACAATTTTAAAATGTTCAGATCACCATTTAATTTATTATCTAGTAGGTATCTGTGTAACTTTTTATTAAAACTTCAGTAATTTCATAAAACAAGTTGTCTTTTTAAGGTATATAAAATATTTTTTCTAGAACTTTACCTTGTTCAGCAATTTAATTACAAATGAGATACTTTTACCTTAGCTTAAAAAGTAAACTATGTGTTATGTTTATAAAAAAATATGAATCCAAAAATCTTTCCATCTTCTAAAGTTCTGTTTTAATCACTATAACAACAAATATTTCGTACTGTATATTGATTTTTTTATATTTTTCAACATTTTGAATTTTAAAGATTGCTATCGAAAATATATTCCAGTGTTAAAGTAAAGAACCTTTTTAAAAAGTAGGGTCATATGGGGGAATTATGGATCAAAAAATCACAACATCCTATTTTTTTCTAAAGTATGAAAGATAGAAAGATTTAATTTTGCATGGAGTAAGCTTAAATAATTTAGAATTTATTTAAATAATAACTCAACCTAAAACTTAATTATTATTAGTTTTATTTTAATTATTGAGTGATCAGGAATTACCCCGGGTTTGGGCAATTATGGATCACACATGGGGTAATTATGGATCACCCTTGTTTTTTTATACAAAAAGCATATTAAAAGTAAATTAATGCTTCAAATTATCATTTTTTAGCACATAAAAAGATAGTTTTAGCACAGAAAAGTAATGAAAGCGAAACTTGGCATATTTTTTTACGCCAAGTTAGAATTCTCTACGCATCTTTCTTCATACATGTATGAAGAACCATCAAAAGAACTCTATTTTGACAAAAAAAATTCAATGGACTCTATTACAGCAATCCAAACTGAATTATATAGCACAAATAAATATTCTTTTCGAAGTTTTTAGTTTAAATATAGTTTCTAATAAGTTTAACGCAATGGCAACAGTGAAAATATTGAATAAAAATAGAATTTGCATGTTATTTCAATGTAGATTAAATTTTTTTGTTATTTAAATTTTAAATAAACTTCTAACTTGAATTTTTTAATGAAATTTGGATTGCAGCCTAATCTGATTTTATGCTTCAAAATGACATATACCACTTGGCTAAAAGCACATGAAAAATTAAAAAATATCACTGATCCAGAATTACCCCAGTGATCCAGAATTACCCCAGTAAACGGGGGGATAAATCGATATACCTTTAAAATCATTAAAAAAAATTATTATGAAATTTTTTTTGTCGGATTGAAAAGCTTAGACCTTTTCCTATTGAAAAATAGTACCAACAAAATAGTTAGTTCAAATATGTTTCTCCAGTATGGATCTTAAAAAAAATCATGTTTTTCAAAGACAATCTTTTTTGAAGATGTTTTTATAGTAGTGTAAAAAGTAATTTTTTTCTATTTTTTGCTGCAGAGTTACATTGTTTTTGAACTTGATATAAGAAAATAGAATATATAAGGATGACTTGGCATAATTTTTTTTCTTTCTAAAAACCATTTTTACTCCTTAAAACTTAGTGATCATTATTTACCCCGGAAAGAGAGTGATCCATAATTCCCCCATGTGACCCTACCTAAACAGTTTTCGCAAGTTTGGTAAATTTTTTAGCGTTTGTCTTTATTGGAGAATGTCACGTTAGACTTTTATGAGGCAGTAACTGACGTTAACCTTTTTTTTATTTAAAAAGGTTATCATCAACGAAAAGGAAACGCTTTAGCGTTTTACGCAAAAATAAAGTTAAACTTAATGCAACTGCTTTTACATTAAAATTTTATAAAAATTATTAATTGCTTTTATTAAGAGGGTTTTTTTAAATGTTGTTTAATATTCTTTCACGTTCAATATTTTTTTTACAAGCCGTGTTCTAGAAGAACACTAATTATAAAAATTAACTCATTCTTTTTGTTCCATTGGAAATTGACTGAATTACCTTTTAACTAATATTAATATAATAAATTTAAAAATTCAGAAATTAGGAAGTTATCCAAAATAACAATTTCATTAAACTGTAATAAGCAATCTAGTTAAAGTAATACATCGATAGAAAACCTTAAAACCAATATCTGCAAATTTTTCAGTTGGGATTTAAACATTTAAATAAGTTAAAATTAGTTTATCTTAGTTGACACAAATTAAATGGGTCATTTAAAGAAATCTCAATCCTACATAATCCAATCTTAAACCATAAAACAAAGATTTTCGATTAAAATTACTTATAAAAAAATTTAAAAACGTTATCTTTCCATTCTCCCTATCACATATATTTAAAGAGTTCATTTGTTAATTTTGCATTTTATAGGTTTGCACACTTAAACTTTTTACTTCACGGCCATTGAAAAATGTGGCAAAAGGAGATAGCGCTATCTGCTTTTAAAAGCCCCTCCACTTCTTACCTTTTCCACTATAGTTTCTTATTGCTAATATTTCAAGCTTAAATACAGTAACCCGCTTTTTCCTACCTTTTAAGTTTAATGTTCTTAAAACCGGTTGAAGATTGGGTGATAGCGGAGAGTAAAAGGTAGACTGGTGGATTGACTTAGTATTAACTGATATTTATTATTTTAGTTTGTAGTAAAAACTTATTTTTAAATATTTTAGTTGAAATGAAAGCGTTCATTATATTAAAATCAATATTTCTCTTGAACATTAAGATTCAAATATCAAGGGGGTGGTTCAGAGATTATTTATATTTTTAACGTATTAACAACGCATCTATTTTCAAACATGTTTAGTTTAGTTTGAAATATCGTCGCACTAGAGCTACACGAGTGCCATTTTTCAAACGTGTATCCTCATAATGTTCCAAACATTGAAAAAATTATCGAAACGCGCTAGAGAGTGGATAAAATATAACTTTTCCTTCACAAATACAATATAAACTGGAAAAAGTTTTACTCTTAACGGTATAACATCACCTTTATTAACAGATTTTAAAAATCTTGACAAAATATCACTTGATTACTTATTTCTATCCCACAAAATAACAAGTTTCGGTCTCATCAGTTTGATAACACTTTAAAGCATTTATAATTAAAATATTTAAACGAGTTCATAGGACCGAGATCATAAGACGGGTCGTTTAAACGTTCTCTGCTCTTCAGCCCTTACCTTCTTAGAACACCAATCCATTGCCAACTGAGAAATTTCGAAGGAGTGGAGAATACCTCTCAGTCATCACTAGTATGCGGGCAAGGAGCCGGGCTCTTCACTAGTTCTCAATTGTGACAGAGCCACCTTTCTTAAGAGGACTCCCTTGAAATTCCAAATCTTGAAAATCGTAATGTTATTCCTATGGAAAACATTCGCAAGTCAATTACCGCTACAATTTTATTAAAAGGTGACTAGTTTCTTGTATCATTGTAAAGAACGAAAGGAACTAAAAGGCTAAAATTAATTTGTTTTGTGAAAATCACATATTTAGTATTTTTAATATTTTTTTGAAGTTAGTAAAAAATGGAGTAAGCATTAAGTTCTAATTTTAAAAAATATTAAAAATACTAAATGCGTGATTTTCACAAAACAAATTAATTTTAGCCTTTTAGTCCCTTTCGTTCTTTACAATGATACAAGAAACTAGTAACCTTTTAATAAAATTGTGGCGGTAATTGACTTGCGAATATTCTCCATAGGAATAACATTACGATTTTCAAGATGTGAATTCCCAAGGGAGTCCTCTTAAACAAATCCAAAATGTTTTACTCTCTTCCAGCATGTTTACAGAGTAACTTTACAGTTTTGAGAATGGAACAATAGTGATAGAACAAATTACTCAGAACTATTGTTACATTTTACCAAAGGTGTGGACCCTACAAATTTTATTTGGAATTTTTAAATTTTAAACAAAATATTAAAAATAAGTCTAGTATTGGTTGCAGCTTTGTCAAATTGACGAAACGAAGTGTTGGAGTAGAGGCAAGACTATGGTATTGTGTGCAACAAAAGCGATATGAGGCTTATTGGAAAAAGGAGCCACATTTTAGGGTAACTTTATATTTTTAAGTAGAATAAAAATGAAAATAAATATGTTTTTTAGAAAATACAAGTTTGCATGCAGCGTAATAACACAATAGACATAATCAAACCATGTGGTATTTATACTTAAAATAAATATCCATTTGTGTAAGATATGTTTTTTTTTTCAATAGTTTAACAAACATATTAAACGTTTTTACGAATTCTCGGTTTTAATAAGTACACATTTATTTCATGAAATTATTATATGCAAATCTAATAAATTCAAAAACTCATTCAATGACGTTTTAAATATTATGTTATAAAAGAGAAACTTCAATAGCAAATCATTATTGTGTCATTTTATTAAATATTACAAGCGCGAATAAGAGAAAATGGGGAAAACTTCATGAATTCGAATAACAGAATGACATTGGATAATTCATATTCAAAACATACATTTATTTACGTATTTTCTTGTCTAACCAAATATTAAAAATTGTTTAAGTGTTAAAAACTGCGTGACAAAAATAACTTTCAAAATTTTATTCGTAATGACATTCAAAAGATTTAAATATACAATATTCTTATTTAAAAAAGCATTCAACACTTTGTTTATGAAATAATATTCAATCTTCGATTTACAAAAAATAAAATTTTAAAAATAGACTCAATATTTGAGTTTAATTTAAAACTTGTCCATTTTCATTTTTAGGGCATTAAGTATTTATAAAATCAAATAATTATACACCTAATTTAAATTCTATTTTAATGTGAAATCGTAAATGATTATACTAAATAAATTATTTAATTCATACGTATAGATAATTATAACAAACCTCTTGTCTTCCGTTATTTCCATAATTATAAAATGCCTTAGATATTACAAGTTTCCGCTGCATCTTTCATATTAACTTTCTCAGGCTGTTCAGAATAAGATATCCGGAATTTATCAAGCAAATTCTAAACGGCCATCCTAAAATTATCCTTCACCAATACATAATTCAAAAATCAATTTAATGTTTTCAAATTGTTCTATTCTGCAATTATCGGCTTTCCTGTCGGCCCCTTGCGCGTTTGATACTTTAATCTTTTCTTCGAAGCTTCTAGAAAAATTATTAACTCGAATTTGTGGCCTCAACAAAGGCTGACGCCAGGTTGCAGCGCCTGTCAAAACTGTGAAAAGCGATACAATAAAGGTTGAGATAAGTTGTACTTGACTTGCTTTTAGATTCTTAGTTTAAAGTTAATAATAAAGTTATTTAAGAGTAGTATGTGGTATATTACTTAGCTTGAATGCAAAATTTAATATTTTGGTTTTATTTAGAATATTTTTTAAAGTTTTAAAGTTTTGTACAAAAGAGTCGTATAATCAGTACTTTTAGTTTTAAATTACAAGATTTTTAGAGGCAAGGTTATTTTACAATTTAAAAGTAGTTTTACATATGTATGTAAGGGGGTATAAATTATATATTGAACACAAATTGTAATCCATTCTATGATTTATTAAATGAATGTTTCTAATTTACTTAATCGCGTTTTGGACCAATGCAATTTTAGATGCAATTTAAAATATTTCACGATGCTTTTATTTGTATTAAAAAAGTTGATATAATTCTGTAAATATGGTAATAGTAAATACCATTATGAAATCCTCATTTCTTTTAAAGCACTTTATGAAATGAATTTTAAAGCATTCGTAAAATAAAAGGAAATTGAAATTTCGATAATTATATTAGCGAGGAGGAATTCTTGACATGTTCTAAAACTTAAAACCTTTAAAAGCTATTTGAAAGAAAACATCAAGTTGGTTTCCTTTTAAATTTTTAATTTAAAAAAATTAGAAACATTTCTCCAACGTTTAATAGATACAATGAATACTTTTAAATAAATTATTCTACTTTGTATTTTATATTTGGATTAATTGGAGTTGATTTGTTGATTTTAGAATTTCTTTTGATAGCAAATGACGTATCCGTAATGTACGTCGATTTTTTTTGCTTTATTGTAATCTAAAGATCTAAATTGTAAAGTAAAACGCACCACGAAAAAATATTTTGTAGGTTTTTTAAAACCTTTCGTGATCAATGGTTTCAACTACTTTCTATAAAATATATATTAATCCTTGGGAATTTTACGTAGATATCCAAGATTTTAATAGAGTAACCATGCAGAATACTGTGAAGGAACCTTTATAAATAAAATTGGCCAACAAGTTATCCAGTAAAAAAAGCACAACACTTTAAATGTAACTTTATAAAGAACAAACACATTCATTTTGAACCATCGATTAAAAACATAAAATGAAACTATCATAAAATCTTTGAAATTTTTGTAGAACAGTCAAAAGTTTTGAAGACCATAAACGGATAAAAAACACATCAAAAGATAATAAAAGTCTTAAAGATAGTTTCAGCATTTAAGATGCGTGCTTCTTATTTTGAGACTGACCATATACTTTTGGCATTAAACAGGATCAGTATAAATACCTAAAGCAAAATAGAAAGCAGACATTTTAAATACAACTGCTTTTATAGAAGGGGATTCATAACCATAAACTTGAGTTTTATATCGAAATAAGTTTCCAAAATTTGGATTCTTGATTATAGGGAGAGACATTGGATTTAAATGAAGCAGAAACTTAGTATCTGGGAGCTAAAAATTGAACCTCTTACAATGCATTTTATACTTTTTAGTAGAAGAAGGCTTTATTTAAAAATCAGTTCAATACAGTTTGAATTATATCCAAAATTTGAAAAATATATATATAATAATTAAACAAATATATAACTAATATTATATTGAGTTTTTAAGCAACATTTAGTTTGTAGCATTGACTTTTGTTCGATTTTTTTATTCAGTATTCACAAAAACAAAGATAATTTTTCAATTTCAATTAAAAATTTATTAAAATCTTTAATTATATGCAAGATAAAATTAAATAAAATATTTTCAAAGGTTGAAATATGAATAATTGTTTTTTTTTATTGAGTAGTGTGCATTAATACCTTTTCGGGTATCCCAAGAATGTTCAAATAAATTTTTTATACCACCAAGCAAATAATTTTGGTCCTTAAGTTGTTTTTTTAAATAAAAATCTGTAAAAAAAAGTGAAATTCAATTTTAACAAAACTTGTTTAAACATCGTATTTTAAACCTAAGCTCCTTTTCATGAACTGAAAATTGAAATTAGACCCGTTATAAAACATTTAGAGTTTAATTCCTCACATTATAGGTTAAAAATTATTAATTTAATTCAAACGATCTTTTTAAACTTGCATTGATACAAAAAATCATTTATTTCAAATAGTTTATTTAAATTAACCCTAAATTGCAATTCTAGAAAAATCAATACTGTAATATTTATGCTACGAAGCATTATTAAACTAAACGACTTAACCCTTAAAACCTGAAACCAATCGATTCAAATCTACGCCATACCTCAATTTAGTTGTCAATATAACATTTTATTAAATAATAGAAACCGCTTCCTTAATCTCGAGCAATAAATCAAGTTCAGCATTTTACATAACAATTTAACCACTTTTACTTCTTTAAATAAGGAATTAAGCCACCACCCTGCCTAAAGAAGCGAAAGTAAAAAGAATGAATGTATCCAAAGAACACATGACAGGTCCCCCCGCTTAAATGGAATGAATGAAATAGTTGTACCGAAAGAAAAACGAGCGAGTGAAATACCCGCAATCTGTTTCCGAAGCGCAATTGTTATTAATGGAGGAACCGGCGAACAAACTTGTGTAGGTGGATTTTAAATCAAGATTACAATTATGATTCGAATTGTGGCACGGCGGATTGTGTAATGGCCGTAATTTACTGTGATTGTTCGGTGGTGTTGGGTTGTGCGGAACCACCCTTTCAGAATAAAGATTAATATGTTTTGGTGGATGTGACTTGTTTTTGTGTGGTGTTATTGTTGTCATTTTGTGAGGTGCTTAATTGAATAGTGGATTAACTTTATTTACTCTTTTATACAGGTTGGCGCAAATAAAAGTGGCCCCGTCGTGGAGCTACGAATGCAGGAAGATGCTTTGAAAGAAAAATTATTGTGGCCGTCTGAAAGCCTCCAAGTCGAATTCAGAAATTATTCAAGCGTTTCATGACTTCACTTGGCAAATCTGGTTTTTCGTTGGTTGTTTTAGTTGTTACTAAGCAAGAACTATATATGGACTTTTGACTAGTACATATCTCAGTACAATTTGTATAAGTGTGCGTTTATAAGATCAGTGCACAGGTGACGATTGTGTACTTAGGGTAACGAGTACAATGATTGGCACCCTCGGTGATTGGCCTATCCTCATTCATTATTGAAAATAATATGTTAAAGCCCAAAATAAGTGTGGAAGGTTTTTAAAATCCCCGCCATTAACGTTTGTCATGTTGGCGACAGTGCACCAACAACCGGAAAAGGAATATGACCGCTAAAGACGGGGGGGCAATCTGTACTTGTTACTCTACCAGAAAATTCGCCAAACGTGTGTTTGGGCTTAATATTGAAGCGACCAGTAGTGGTTGGTTTCACATAGCAAGCCTGTTTTGTATTGATTTTTGACTTGGCATTTTTTTTTTGTCTTATTCTTTACTTCTAAACCGGTCCACTTTTATTTGCCCCACCTTGTACATACACTGCTGAATAATAAGAAAGTTTCTCGAACTTTTGGTTTAGTTTTAAATTGCTGCTCAAATCATACACGTTTAGCTACATTATTTACAATCTAGAAAAAATTGTTTAATTTGTTTTAGGCAATTTAAAAGTAATAGTTGCGTCATTTTAAGGAAGCTTTAACTTCAATAGTGACTTAATTTCTTTATAATTTTTAGATATATTAATAAGTTATTCAAGTATTGGAAATTAAGTCTTCTTTATCTTAGAAATATCACAGAATGGAAATCTAGTAAATACATTACCTAATCATTGTTGATTGACTTGCTAACTTTTTGTGAAAAGTACAAATAAATGTTATTACCTAAATTGTGTTATCTTCCAATAACAGTTAATGTAAGTTTAATTTATTTTTTAAACTACCTATACAAGTTATTTTAAATCAGATCAGAGTTTTATTAGTAACAGCTAACAACCCTTAGATATTTGCGTTTTATAGTAAATATCATGAACATTCTTCATTTACCCTCCTTTTCAAATACTTATAATATTCCATCAATTAATAAAACATTAACTCAATACATTATAAAAATTTTAATAATTGAACAAATAAAACTAAATAGTTAAATACGTCTATCTCACTGGAATGTGTCATAATTTATTTTATTGCTCCCAGAAACTCGTCAAAATCTCGTCTTTCTCAAAGACAAAACCCGACTTCGGAGAGATGCCGGAATTTTAATTCCTCTCGATATTTCCGTCAGGGTCTCTGCTATTCCATATTGTCTTTGTCTGAAACTGGATAGCGAGATTTCAAAGTTCCTCATATTCGATCGTCATTTAATTAAAGGAAGTAAATCGGAAGCAAACGTCTCGACCAGAAACCCGTAAAATGACTTTCTGCAGAACTCTGCGATTGCTTTGACAAAACTATAACTACCATTTACTGTAATCGTAATCAATAGTTTTAGTAGCCCAATTATAACAACACAATTTTAATAGCCCAGTTTTTGAATTAACATTATTTCAAATAATTAAAAATTGAGTCCGAGTGGCTTAGTGGTAGTGCTTCGCATTGACACGCCGCAGGTCCGGGGGTCGAATTCCTTGTTGGGCGAGGTTGGACCATCCTTTCATTCCTTGAGTGGGTCTATAAAATGAGTACCAAGCATGTTGGCAACTAAACACTGGGGGTTCCGCGTGAGGCTGACCACCTTACCGGATATATGCCTAGCACCCCAGAACCCTAGGTCACGAAAGCTGAAATGGGCACGGCAGGCCTCAAAAATTCCCGCTGTTTAATTTTGCACATTTCAAAGAAAGTGTAATATAATTCAATAATTTGTCTGAAAAAAGTTCCATAATTGAGAGTGGTTTGTGTTTATCTGCTTGTATAAAACAATCGACAAATTTTATAGCTGTCCATTTGATAAAATTTTCACAATACTTTTTTTGAAATAATTTTATTATAAGTTTCCCTGAACTTTCATTACGTTCTTAAGCAGGAGTTACTAATCATGTGGTAAATTTTTTAATTCGAAACTAATTTGACTAATTTCGTTACATATTCACTACTCATATAAAGTAGAAAATATTTTATTCAAATCTCATTCTCCTGAACAAATAACTATTATTGCCTATCACTACTACCAAGATACTACAAATAATTACCAATAATAAAATAACAAATCTACGCCAAATCATAAAATTTATTTCTAACAAAATATAGTTACAGCTTTCTCAAACTACTATAGGAAATAGTCATAGCCATGGATAACCCGAACCCTCCCTTACCCCCAAAAATTTTGTTTCGAGTTTCGGTTAAATGAAATCTGCCCTAGAATCTGTCTTTGGAAAGACGACGCTTTATTACTTACTGGAAATCGATAGTTAAGAATGAGTTGGAATAAGTATTGAGATAGAGGTTGTGAAGATGGAATGTTTGGCTTTTGTTAAAAAATAAACTTAATCAAAGATGTGTGTATTGAACTTGTGTTCCGTTTGTTTTTAATTTAGTACCAGTATCATGAAAATGTATTTGCAATGCAGAAGATTAAGTATTGAGAAGTGCGGTTTTTGTGTCTGTAAAGTTATTTCAAGTTATCATTAAAACAAGAAAATTGTATTTTAAATCAATACTCAAGATAAATTTTGTATCCTTAATAAATAAATGAATGGGTAGTAGAAATGTTTTAAAATTGTGGAAATATAAAAATTTACTTTAAATAAAGTTTGAATGTGATTATCAATAAACTTAAAGAAAATATTTTAAATAAAAAAATTCAAGCAGAATTCAAATATTAGCCTTTGCAAACATTGCAGCTAAGATCAATTTTAATCTTTTGAGCTTAAAATTGAAATATTTAACAACCATGGGCAAAGTTTACAATTTATTTCAATTGTGAAAAAATCAAAATAAACAAAATAGTTAATATCAAAATATTTCTTTCCTTTCTATGCATATGCACAAAAAACTACCCTGGGTTCCTTTTGAAAAGAAGCCCTAATTCACCATACCAAAAAACCAAGTTTAGAACACGCAAATATTTCTAACAAAATTATTTTTAAAAAATCGTGAAATTGTATCCACTTCAAGTCCACAGAACATTTTCAAAAGCATAAACAAAACTAAATTACCGTAGCGTTATAAAAAGAAACGTAGCGCAAACATAACAAAAAATGCGTTTATCGTGTGGATCCCAAAATATAGGGACAGCTTCCTTAAAAATCCAGTAAAACTGATTCAAGTGCCCACTAGAATGATAAGGCATTTCAAGGCAGGATGGTTTTACCCTGGTTCCCCTACCTACTTGAGCTTTCCGTCCAAGTACGTCCACACTTTTAAGTAAGCTCTAGCTTAAGGTTGACAGAAATTTAACTAAACCTGATTTTTGTAAATAAAAGAGTAACAAAAACCTTCGAGTTCAATTTACATTGGAATCTTATGCTGTTAAAGTCTGCGGATGTTTTTAGAATGGCTTTGGTCAACACCGAATTAAAAGAAAGCTTCCTCACGATATTATTTTCGAATGCATTATTAGGAATTGTACATTCTGAACAATGTCTGACGGTGTTATAAATGGAAATTTTTTAACAAATTACAAAACCGAAACGCAATCATCAAGTTGAAAATTGCAGTAACGTCTCCACAGTGAAGGATTCTTAAAAAGGAAATTAAATGTTCCAGAAGCCTATTTCTAATCTACCATTTCTGAAGTTCAATATACTTTGTATGAATTGTTATTTCGATTTGCAGAATAGTGTATAAGTTTAAGGTGTTTGAGCCCCCAATGCACCTCGAATATCTCAAGAAAAAGTGAACAAATTAAATGTGCGATTTTTTTTCTTACTACCTATAAAATGCATTTAAACGTAATGACAAATATAGCTCCTACTCGGAAACTTTTGTATTTCTGATAATGTTCTTCTGACAAACCCAATACTTTTGTATTGACGTATTCGTTTTAATAAATAATTCCATTTCTTTATGAGAAAACGAAGAACTTTCACGTAATTATAAACTGCATAAGTGACAAGAATTTCCAATCAAGATTGATAGAATATAAAATTTTCACCACACACATTAAATCTTTTAAATAACTCCTATTAAATCTATTTTCTATTAAAAATGTAGAATTCCACATAAATATCAGCACATTTTTATAAAAATACCAGTTACAGCTCTGCAAACCCATGGCAAAACCTGGACGTTCCCTTAAGTTGCATCGAACCGCGCTGAAGCAAATGGCACCAAAAAGTCTTTCAAAAGGAAGTACTTCATTTTTAAAAACGCAGTTTTCTTCAATATTCGATTTATAAGGGTTGAGTATACGTCTCTCAGGGAGGCATGCGTTTATTGCACATGTAAAGTCAAGCAAGACTGTGCATAGAAATTGAATTAACGGGAGATCTTATTTTTTCCTTTTTTTTTAGTTCGACTTTTATTTTTTGTATTTTGTTATATAAAGAGCTTCTAAAATGGAGTTCAAATTGCTTATGGAGGTTGGGGAAAAATCTTTCTACAAAAAGAAAGATTTTTTTATAAGTTTTTACGGGGAGCATGCAAAATGAAATTGTATGATAATGTAATAGAACGCAATGAAACCAGAGCAAACTAAAACGCAAGATAAAATCGAAGTACATGTGAAACATCAAATTTATTTATATAATCTCTTGAAATAAAGACACTAGTAATCGACGGAAATGTAAGTATTTAAAATTATATTTAGAATTCCACTGTAGAAAATTCATATATAAATTACAACACGCTAAAATTAGTCACAAATCTATTTTATTTCACTTATTTAACTATAACTTTAAAGAAATGTTTAAAGAATTACCTTTAAATTAATATTGAAATTTTTAAGTATAAAGGAACGAAAAGTTTGACATTAATTCCCGAAAATTATCGCAGACGCTTAAGATAACTTAAAATAACAAATTATCGCTTTCAACAATTATCAAAACGTCAAACTACTTGCACACAACCCATCACCCGATATAGAATACAACTTCAGGGCAAAAAGAACTAATCCAGTATTCATAATCAAAACACCAAACCCCATTCACACCCTTCGGTAGTATACTGTAGAAAAGCAATAAAAGACATCACCAACACTTCCCCTCAAACTTTCCTGTCAAGGCTCGGTAAGCGGGTTCTCTTCATAATTCTGAAACTTAGCATCAAAATGGCCGATGTTAGATTTAATAGTATGTTGCAACAGCCTTTTTTCTACTTGGGTTCTAACTAAGATTTGACCCTTAGGCCGTTAATTAGCGAAAACCTCATCTTCAGACACATTATCCCTCCCCCCTGTTCTATCTTTTGAAAAATGAAAAAGGTACCTGGGTCTCATAAATATTAATGAGACAGCTGCAGAGAATTTTTCAAGACTAAAGTTCTGAATTTTAATCCGCCGATGCCTTCGTGACAGGATGCGATGGCGAGATTGTGACGAGTTCGATTGTCTGTTGGCGACGGGTCGAGGAGGATTAGGTCGCCTCTGTTTGTTTTGATATAGAGACGATTGTTTCCGCGTTTTAAAACAGCGTATTATAAGGTTGTGTTGATTCAGCTGGTAGATAAGTAGTATATTCCTTAATGAGATGTGAAATAGATAAAGTTTATTGATTACGTACCATAATTAGTAACATTACGCATGATAACCGTACGGCATATGGATACAAAGTAATATAATTTGATATGGAAGATAGCAAGCAAGCGTGTCATAATCGTTTATATCAAATTTAAATCTTAAAGTTACATTGTAGAAATTGTTCTCATAGAAAAAAAACAGTTCCAGAAACGAATTAACTATAATAAAGAAAAGACCTTTACTGTTTAGATTTTTACTAACAACAATTAAATACATTTGTTTCCGAAACACAGACGACTTTTTTTTTAAAAAAAACCTTTACCAGAAATGTGTACAGTCAAATTTAAATATATAATACTAATAAGCATAGAAATTATTTTCATAATTTTTTTAAAAAAATCTTACCTATAATCAGAAGACAAAGTTTAACTGATGAATTATCAACTGCAATTCAATGAAATACTGATGAACCGCTTACTTAACCACAGTAGGTCATCCACGTTTAAAGCTGAAATATATTGGGTTAGGATACAAATTCGACCTTTTCCACGCATACGTATACTATGATTTTTTTTCCAAAGGATTGGATTGGTTTACATATATTTTCAGGCTTGTGTGCTTGGTCGCAAGGACCCGCTTATAAACCATCGTCAAGTAGGACAACACAGGACACACACAAACACGTATGACTGATGTTGCCATCTGTCGACAGATGGCAACATCTGTCGCCACCTCCACAATTTAGACATGTCCCTGAAGGGGAGGGAAATTTTCTCCAGGAACCTGTACCCATGGTGAACTGCGCAATGACCGACCACAGGACTTTCGGACCCAACAGATTTTACGAGCACGTACTCCGCGTATACTCGGTAAGTCTTCAGTGGCAACCGGGTCTCGAACTCTCAACCTTTCGATCTCAAGTCCGGGGTCCGGACCACTAGGCTCCTTACAGCCCTTTTTCCAAATAACCTCCAAATTGCAGATACAGCTACAGTTTGATTGTTGCCAGATAGTTCATTGTACAATAAAAATTGAAACCTTGTTTGGTGGATTGTATAAAGTTGCACTGAATCTAAAAGTTTGGGTGTGTGAAAGCAGTTTCCGATATTTGAACATTAATACAAAGTCTCTAGATCCTTTTCCATCAAGGCCGTCTTTTGTCATTGCAACCATCCTTCCAAAATAATTTAAAATATTAAAAAATTCATTAAGCTTTCACTGGTATTGCTTTGCATTTTACTTTTTAAAATATTATTTTGGAATAAGATTTCCAAGTAATATTTATTGTTAAGTTGCATCTCAACCTCAATTAAAACTAAGTGCTTTATGTTAGGGTTCTTTTTTTTAAAAAAAATAGGCGCGTTTACATGGGCCATCGAATCCATGGATTGAAGAGCAAACTCAGCAATTTTTCCCTCTTCTGCACTCTAAACAAACGAGCGATTTTAACTCAGTTAATTTTCTCTCCTCCAGTGTCGAAAATGCACTTCCCCTATAGGAGTGGATACTTTGTTTGTTAAAAATCCGACTGGATCACTCCAAACGAGTGATTTTAACTCAGTCTGAGTGAATATTCACTTTTTCCAGTGTCGATAATACACTTTTCCTACAGGAGCGGATTTCACTCTTTTGTTTTAAGAGTGTGGATTTTCTCTCAGACAGAACCGGAATTGCAGGGCTCATTGGGGTGTTTTACAAACCCTCCAATGAAGGAGGGTTTGATGTTTCATGCAATGGATTCGGCCACAGACTATCATTTGGGTTAGAAATCCTGCTCGACCTCTTTTTCCCTTAATGGGGATTTTGGCATTCCATGGTTTCGATGGCTCATGTAAACGCGCCGAGAGACCACAGAAAAATGTTACTACACTCTTAAAACAAAAGAGTGAAATCCACTCCAGTAGGAGAAATGCATTTTCGATACTGGAAAGGAGTGAATATTAACTCAGACTGAGTTAAAATCACTCGTTTGGAGTGATCCTGTCGGAGGTTTAACACACAAAGTATCCACTCCAAAAGGAGAAGTGCATTTTCAAGACTGGAGGAGTGAAATTAACTCAGACTGAGTTAAAATCGCTCGTTCGTTTTAAAAGTGTAGACCAAAGGTAGTTAAAGTGGGAAATTTCTAACAACCATCTGCCTACAGGCAGATAGGATATGTAGGTAGTTGCATATATTTTCCAGTTTGTGTGCTTGATCAGAGACCCGCTTATAAACCTTCGTCAAGTAACACAGACAGAATTTTTACTGACACGGAGAGAGAAAGTATAGCCATGGCATAGAATCCTCACCCAGTACAGAACCAGATAGGACTACCAATGGACGATTCGGAAGGTGCGGAGCCTGGTTTGTTTGTGGGGTAAAATTGAAAGTTTGACGTAGCTGCAACGTGCAATCTGCGTAGAGGTTCAGCTTTGGACGAATTATCTGCCGGAGGATTTGTTTTTGAGTATAAGACAAAGTTTGACGTGGATGTGGCTTCACTATAGACGTGGTGGTTCCAGTTGTACATTACACGACAAAAATTAGTGCTCTATTTCATCTGTTCTTTATTTGAGAATCTATAAACCCGTTGTTCTTTTTTTATTGTCTGACCGCATGTATAAAATAACCATATCACGTGTTTTATTTGTTACTAATTACTACAAAATAAAGGCAGAACTAATTATCTACATTACAAAAAAACTGCAACTATTACATCTAGGAATCCAACCTACATTAATTCTACAAACTAAACACCTCTCAATAATAACAACTTCCCATGCAAAGCCCCGGCCCAAATCTCTTTATCAACGCAACTCCAAAGCAGCTTCCTAAATGGACAAACCCCTATACCCCCACTCACTAAACAGTGTTATTACATGCCCCGATGCCACCTCGCACTGTGACCGTAAACCCGAAGACCCCCAGCATTATCCTGGAACACTAATTACACCACGCACGGCTCCGGGAACAAAATCTGGAAAACCTTGATTAAGCTTTATAATGACATCCTGCGACGCCAGAACACGGTCCAGTAGCTCCGACGGGTAAATAGGAATTCCGAGACCCTACTTCATTTAGGCGAGGGCCCAACCTGATGATTGTAATTACCCTGTGTGATCAGGCTTGAGGTCTGGAGACGTGATTCCCGAGATCTTGAGCAAAACAGTGGGCGCTTTGTTGGGGGCTTGGGAGAAAAGATCATTTTGAATGAATTTACACCTCAAAAAAGACACGAAGTAATGAAATTGGGTTTATTTGGTGGTGATATGATAAAAACTTATTTAAAAAGTGTTTTAGTATTTGTTATGTATAGTTAAAATTACGGTTGTAATAAATAAGGACTACTTAAACAATACTTTTTTTTATGATGCAGTTGAAAATCGTCGCTTTAGTTTTGTTAGAGGTTAAATTAGTATTTTTTTAAACAAAATAAAAATTTCTTTTCAAATCTTGTATATTGTTACGTTTATCCATATTCCATTAGTTAAACTGTAAAATTTCCGTCTGATGTTTGTAACTAAAAGTTGTGAAAAGGCTAGTAATATGGAGACGCGATTACAAAAGTGTGGCGCAAAACATGAATAGAGCTTTGTTGTTATTTATTGCATTGCGGTTGTAGAGAATAGATTTTTTAATGAATTTACACCGTCAAATCCTCTGAGGCATACAAATGTATACAATCTGTTTTTTTCAGCAAATTTTTTAATTTGTGAACTTGATAATTAACTAAATTTTAAAATTTAAATTATGGAGGAGTAGTTTATAATCAATATACAAAAAATATAATTTTCATGTTTTTCAGTAAAAAAATTTAACCAATTTTCTTGTCCCTACAATCGATACATTTTATGCTGTGAACATGCCACGTAAAAATTTTGGTAAACCTGTCTCTTTGAAGTAATTTGAATTTAATAGTAAGTCGAAGAATAGAGTTTTAAGCTAATTTAAAACAACTGCATAGTTGCATAGAGAATGGAATCATCTTGTAGTTCTCAAAAACATTATGTTCAATAATAGTATTTTAATTTAAAGTTCAATAAAGGCGTTAAAGTTTACTCAATGTAAAAAAAGTCACAAAAACAGCTCTAAAGATAACATTACTGAATCAACTATACAAAGATTATTTTGAGTGAAATATGTGCTTCTTCATACACCAAACAAAAAGTTTGCTCCCTCTAACAGCTCATTTCATATATCAAGCTAGGGGGAAAAAAACTTGACCCATTCAAAACCTATATAATCTCTCACCTAATTTATTAAACAAAATTATTTTAAAGTGTTTATATGATTACAAGCTTCTAAGTATATACAACTTGACAGATTCCCCACAATTATATAAAAGAAATTTATTTCTAAAATGAATCTTATTTAGTATAACTCGCTTTACGAGGAACAGGGATGGCTTGCCTAAAACCCCATAAAGGTACAGCTAAACCGAGTGCTTTTCCTCTGCCTCTAATGCAGATTAAAAAGGAATAAAAACCAAACAAACACAGGCCTCCTCTCTCGGGAATTAGAAACGCTTTAAATTGTTTGCTCAGACTCTTTTATTTTGTAATTTTGGTCCATCATGGCTTGCTTCTTAATTACTTTTCCCGAAATTTATGCCAAGGTATTTTGAGCTGTCGCATTAAACTTTTAAGATGTACTTGGAAACATTCTGCGAAAGGGCGCGTTTTTATTCTCTTGGAGAGGCCATTTGATGGATCCACTTAATCTGAGTTTACGTTTCGACTGTTTGTTTGGTTTTTAACTAAGAACTAGATTTCCAAATTGGGAAAAATAAGCAACTCTGCTCACTTTGTCATACATTATCAACTATGCTAAATTTTTAAGGATTTCTACTACAGTACAATATCATGTAACGTATGAACACACAACTTTAATGCATTTGCATAAACTGATAGTTTCTAAGTAATATAGTTTTATAGTAAAAATTAATTTATAGTGTATAGTTGTAATGTAAATGTAAAGCAAGCATCCACTTTATTATTTTTAAGTATTTAGAAACACGAACTATTTTATCCAGAACTATCCATCATCCAGAAAACAATAAGAAAATATTTCATTATTTTTTAAAAGCATATATTTTAATTCTAGCAATGTCTTTTATAAAAACATGGACCGATCTTTAAAATCTAAACTACATAATATGTAACAAATATAATTATTCTTACATATTACCAGTTTTGTTGAGAGTTTTGTTAAAAAAAGATCTAGGTAATCTCTCTGCTTAAGGAATGGATGAAGTTTAAAAAAATCATCAAATGAGCCCGTAGATAGTGATTTATTGCAATGTTTAAAAAAATAATTTTTCATGTTGCACCAAAATTAGAATCAATAGTTGGCTGGGGCCAGCCAGTCTTGTTAGCCAGCTAAGCAAATGCTAACTAGCCTCATCAAACTTAAGTGCTAGAAGGTATCGGATATTTTTACGCCCTGTAGCTTTTAGAGATGTTGCCTATCATACATTCAGAATCTAGAAAGGAGAACCAAACTGTGTTTCTACAACAGTGGAATTTAAAAAATAGCCCAAATTATATAATACTCAACTATAGATGATAATAATCTTTATTAAAATGTTTGAAATTGAAGTTTTAGTAAAATAAATTGAAATTATTTTTAATATTATTTACTTCTTTCTTGCTATATTTTTCTTGTTTATTTTAATTTACGGAAATAAAAGTTTTTAAAGTTGTGTTAAATCTTTTTGAGAATAGTTAAAATTTTTACCTCATGTAATGTTGCAGACTGAGGAAGGCTGGTATACAAAGCACGTTTTCCATCTCATCGTTCTTTCGTTTAACCTTTTTTGTTGCCAAAAACTAAATTTACTTTTGCTTTATTAGGAATTCAAGTGTGAGGAAGGGAATGATGTACCGTTTGCCTCAAAAGTAAAATAAAGTAAAAATCTACACACAAATCCAAATCATACAAAAACAATCCCGGTCTTCCCTACTTGTGAATAAAATATGTTTTATTGATTATTCATGCATTTTCATTAATTTTCTGTATTCTATTTATTATTGTTATATAAATTGATTTCTAACACACATTTTCATGCCTATGGGCATTTATTTTAAATTAACGTTTGATTCCAAGCGTTAGAATATCAAATTCCATTACTTTATTCCATCTTTTCCCCAAAACTATTTATTCTGTTCCCATAAGTGTTGTTGTAAAATAGCTGAAACACATATTTAATTTCTTACTAATGTAATTTTTGAATTAATTTTAGGGTGCTTTGCTTAGCAACAAACTAGCTCCTGAAATAAAAGTTGTAATTTTCTTCTTTAATTTTTTACTTTCTCACTTCACAACAAATAAGATTCTCGCTTATTTTAGCTAAACAACAACAAAAATAACTAAAAATATCACCAAATATGTTTTGTATAGAACTGTTAATTGTAATTTTATATGATTAAGTTTGAATCTTTTTAGGAAATTTTTCTTTAAAATATAGTTAAAAAAGGACTTTAAAACGGAATTTCTATATTTCTAACAGAATACCTTTTCTCTACTTTAAAGTGCATCAAAAAATTATTTATATCCATAAGTACTATTGTAATAAAATACATCAATTTTACTTGCACTGACAACATCCAAGACAGGTCCATTACCCACTCTAGATGCAATCTACGCAATTTCTACTTCCCAGTCCCTTCGTTGCCATATATGGGACTATCTCAGACGAATTACCAGAGACCTACGGGTCGACCAAGATCTTATGCTGGATACAAGGTAGAGACTGATCTACAACCAAGAATGGAATGTTCGTTGTTGATTTCTTGACACCCCGCATTACATATAATAATAAAACACAAGACGCAAAAGGCGTTCTAGCGTAACTAAGTCGCTGATACCTAGAATAGTAATTTACTCATGGATACGTGATCTAACATTTATACATGCCATGTTAGATCACCCAAGCTTAATTTTGTATCACCAAAGCATTATTATTGATGTTATGTTCAAGATGAGTAAATTCTTTTGTTGATTTCTCACAACAGCACTTAATTGCATGTGACAAAAAATCTAGTAATGTTCTCGTATCACATTTTATTTTAAAATGAAAAAACATGTCTCCGAACTAAAAATTAATTGAAAATGACGAAAAGGAACCATTTTTGAAACGAAGGTTGTGTTTTGCACCTCAAAAATTACGAGTCCATTGAGAAGTTTTGTAAACCTATAAATATGTTTTATTATAGCAAATTTAAAAAAAATACAATTATAACTATTAAACATTCAAAATAATATGTTTTATAATCTAGTTATAATATGAATATATTGCAAGTTAAAATACATTTTATGGGTGTGTTTATAATTTATATTGTATGTTTTTGCATCTGTATGCATTGAACAAGCTTAATTTTTGAAAATTTAAAGTTTCCAATAATGTTGTTTAAAAATTATACTTTTTTGAATAATACTGATAATTATAACCCTAATGCACTGTAATTAAAAATTCATGATGTTCGGAAGAATGCTTTAGTGCCTCGGTTTTTAATCTTACTAATTTACGATGTCGTATCTTATATTTAAATATAATATTAGCACTTTCATAACTTAAGAAACATATGAGGGAAAAAACTAACTTTAATAAAAATTGTAGATGCGAAAGAATATATAAACTTACTCTTTTCCATTAAACTATAAAAAAAATTAAAGATGCTCAAACTTCTAACTAATAAAAGGGCTGCAGGAAATTTATAACCGTAAAAATCCTGATAAATATCACCCAATGAATGAAACTTTATTGGAATAAAATATCAATTTTATCTTACATTTTATATTACGCAGTAAAATAGTATTCTCTATTTAATGGATCTTTTATTTAAACATAGTTCTCCTAAAAACGCATATAAATCATGGCGAAACGCGAGAATGAAAAGTTAAAGCTCAAAATAAAGCGTTGGCTATAAATTAAGTAAATAAATTAAAATAATTTCGAGGCCTAGATTAAGTGGTTTATGCATCTGGATGGAGATAAGTTATACCTAATATATATTTCCCATGAGGATGTGGCCTCTAAATTATGTTGATGAAGTTATTTAGAAATTAATGGTCTACTAAGTCATAAACGTCAGATTTAGGTTTTGTAATTTTTCCAGCGTTGATAAATATGTTAAGCTTTAACTTGTATATTTTGTACAACCCATATGTTTCAAATGTTATGTTTAAGTCCTATAGTAAAAAATAAATAATTATTATGGTATTTTTAGATAAAATGTATCCTTAACTTTTTTTATTATTGTAAACTCACATATTTTAGGGGCAAAATGTTAATTAATAATACAAAAAAGCTTATATGTGGACATATTTTATATACATTTTGTATTCCAAAACTGTGCTTAACTGCACTTGTACCTTAAAAAGTAAATGTTCAAATATTTAATAGTTCAGAACTTTTTGAAGCAAAAAAATGTGTTTTTTTTTAATATTCTTATACGTCTGAAAGATAAGAAAACTGAATAAAGTTTGCATTGTTTATAAAATCCACTGTAATATATGAATCCATACTTCAGATTTTAAAACTTAGTAAAATTATTAAATTTATAAATTTTTAACATTTATGTGCATTGTTGTAAAACCTGATATTCAGATGAGAAGTTTGTACAGTTAAAAGTTTTTTTTTTTTTTTTTTTTGAAAGACAAATTTAGGAGCCACTATATGAAAAATAAACTTTAAAAAAAAAATAGACTTATGATTTGAAGTTGTTTTCATTTCTTCACGTAAAAATTTACCTAATTAAAAATAACAGCTTAATTGTAACCCTATCTCAGTAGTTTCTCATCAGCAAAAATATTTACATAATGGCTTTCTCTTTCATTCATTGCACTCAAGCAAATTGCAGATAATATGAAAGTAATGCTAAGATGGTTCCGATTCCAGTACTTTACATATAAAACAAAAAAGAACCTATCGATTATACCATCAAACGATAACGATTAACTCCATCAAAAGAGAACATTATTGCTGATTTCAATAACAACTTCATCACGTTTATCGATATTGCAGCAGTTATTAATTACACTTGTTTTTCCCCATCAGCACACAAAACCAAAAGAAAATTGCTCGATCCTACTGTGTGGGTACCGATTACAACCAATTACTCCGTAATCTTCCCCCGCTCACGATAATAAATTAACAAAATGCCACCGGCGACTTTTTGGCAATTAACGGTAATTGTATTGGCGATGAAATTTTTCTTTCGGATGTTAATTTCAGAAGAAATTGATTAGACAATAGCTGAGCCGCGGGGTCAAAGGGATTATCAACGTGCCATATTTTTTCTTCTCTTTTTTTTCTTTCTTAAGAGTTGACGAGTTGTCTTATGGTGCTATTATTTAGATGAAACTTAGGTAAAGGGTGAGACAGTATGCAAAAAGTTTGTTTAAAATTTTTAGTTTTAATTAAATGTGTAAATTACATAAAAGGACATTTTGGATAAAAAAAATTCTGATTTACAAATCAAATATCCAAAAGTTTTTCGTTAATAATTCCATTGAATTGCTGTAATTATTTTATTCATTATATATGGTAGAATAAGTATTCTAGAGGGTAATAATTCCAAAGAAAACAATGACTTATTTAACTTGTTAAACATAGGAGTCAACGGTGTTATAGTGTGCATTATTTTTTCATATTTGTTTTTGCGTTTGTGAAACACACAATTCGACAAGTTTAAAATCATTTTATGATCAAAGTTGAGTCGCAATCTAATGTGTTCCTAGAATCATGAAATATTTCGACAGCAGACAAATGTTTTTTTTTTTTCGAAAAAATTATAATAAGCAGTGTTTTATGGGCTTTTTAGATTGTTTTTGTATTGGTGTGGCGAGTAGAATAATTATCTCAAACGGTAGTTATTGAAATGGAATTTGGCTGTAAGGTAAAATCAGATTACTTTTATTGTGACACAAAATTCACATTGAAATTACATCATTGAAATTTAGTGTGTGTATAAACTTAAATTTCTACACACACAAAAAATGAATTATTTGTTACTGCTCGTTGTATTTCGACAGCAGAAAAAGATATGTAGAGATAATAAAATTTATACTTTTGCAACAAATATATTACACTTATTAAAGCACGCAGAATTTGAACACTTCAATCCCAGATAATTTTAGTCACCCTAAAAGTAATTACGCTAAGTTTTCTTAAAATAAAATTTACAAAACTACTTTATTCTACTGCTAAACCCACTCCTAGAGTAACCAATCCTGAATCTTGCGACAGAATAAATCCCCCCAGGGCTAACAACTTTAAAATGTCCATTCCTTCCCCCTGTCTTTAAACGTGACGAGAAAACTTCCAGCGCATCCGACTCAGCATTTTACGTGTTTACCTACAGCCCTCCTCGGGCGGACTGCAGAAGCTGCAGAAGTTATTGGGTGAGATTTTTGCGTTGTTTTCGAAGAAGGGTTTTTAAACATGTTTCTGTTTGGAGCTTTAGAGTAACCCATCGTTATTTCCTTATTCTTAAATGTTATCTGACTGTGGTTCTAAAATACGACACCCGTCGCCAATAGCCCGCGTGTATATCTGGTGCAAGCCGCCCCGGTGGCGCAATCGTTAGGATGCTAGGCTTTGGAGCTTCTGGGGTCGGGTCCGAATCCCGGTCGGTCAGGCATGGATTTTGTAACCGTCAATAAATGTTATTTTTCTATGTGTTTGTGTCGTCTCTTTCTTTGTGTGTCTCTTGTGCTTGTGTCATTTCTGGGGCTTGGTACAATAGACTTAAAGTCGCAGTGCTTGGCGATCTTGCCTCCCACCAAGAAAGTCATAAGTCATATCTGGTGCAATGATTTTTCAAACAAACTAACCAACATTTTTCCTAAATATATATTTCCGTCCAGGCCTTAATACAATGAATCCAGTCTTACGCAAAGCATCTCGTCTCCCCTTTTAAGTGATATCTAAAATAGTATACAGTTTCCATATTTTCACAATATTTCATAAAAAACTGCACATTTTTATATGAAAATCAAGCAATGGGAGAGTCGGTGTACACATTAATTTAAAGTCGTACAATGTGTGAAAAATATTATGAATAGGTAACCCCGGGCTTACCTTAACTATTCGGTAGCCGGGTTCCACTCTAGAAACACAGACAAGTAGCTGGGCCAATAAAAATTCTATTATTTTGAGATCCAGTATGTATAAAAAAGTTAAAATACAAAAGAAAGGCTCATAATAGGTAAGAGCGGTGTCCTTTAGAATCAAAAAACCTTGTATATTGAAAATACTCTCAAATGTTTAGACTAAATTTTTAAGATATTCAATACAACTAACATCGCTTTTTTATTTTTTAAGTCTGTCGAATGACGAGATCATCACTTTGTATGTTGTGCAGCAAAACCTAACGAGGCATTAAGACTTTTGTAATATCAACAAGATTTAACGTGCTTCAATTCAATGCTAAAATTTTATTAGACATTTTTAATTCGGAATGATCTGAATTTTATCATGAGAAGATTAAAATAAAAAAAAACAATACCATAGCATTCCATTATTCCTTTTAAATGGATTAGGCATAGAAAACAGCCAGGCACATTTTTAGGATCTATTATAAAATTGGGAAACTTCCAGTTAATCTTACGCCTTAAAATTAATGTTCTTAAAAAGGATATTTTTTTAAGCACTGACCTGTAGCAGGAAACATGGTAATCAGTAAAAGAAAGGCTTATGGCCAAGCGGTGTGTTGGTGCAACGTTATGAAAAATACGTTTTTAGTGAGTTTCATCTAATTTTGAGTCTTGAGAATAAGGGAAACTAAGAGATAAGGGCCTAAGAGATAAGGGCCTAGTTAGATAATTCAGTTTCTTTTCATTGAAGGGAGCAATAATTTAGCCATAATACCACTTGTTAGTTTGGGCGCTAGGCTAACTACCTTCATCTAGTCTTACCGGGGTTATGCCGTCATCCGTATCTTTCAGAGTTTTTCTCAGATTAGATTTAAAGAGACTTAATGGCCATTTATTAGGCTAACACGATTTTTATTTAAAGAATAGTCTAGCATATATTAACAAATAGTTATTTATTACACGTGTTACTTTGTTAAGAATATAGTAAGACTATGGCAGTGATAAGTAATAGCCATTCATTTTGCATGTGATTTTTGTTTAACTTCTTAATTAATTTCTTCATTTAATTAAATCTATTTTAGTGCTGTGCTTTATTGCACCCTTTTCCATTATACATTGATAATTTGATGTGTTTGATGGTTATTGTCTATTAAAGATTTCAAGTTTAAAAAATCACTGCAAAATAGGTTATGAAATGTATAATGCTGCGTTAGTTAGAATCTACAATTACTCTAACACAACTCTGTATGAAAATTCAATTTCCCTTAAGGTGTCCCGATTCCCCCGGTCTACCCTAAACCAAGTAAAAAACAATCCATTCTAATGTTTAACACCCGCGAAACAACCCTCCAGCAAATTAATACAAACAAAACAAAAACCATCGCTCCAAAATCCCCAAAAAACTTTTCTGCGATCCAGATAAAAATTGTGTAATAACTTATCAGCAAAAGAAGGTTCCCTCGCAGTGTTTCCCGGGTGTCAGTTTCCCTTGGTGTCAGTTCCCAGTGTCAGTTTTCTCGGCCCAGGGGTGTGTTCCCGGCACGTTCAACGTCTGCTGTTCGAAACTTGTTCCATTGCTGTCGCGGACCCTTGATTTCGCTTGACAGGTGGGCTCTTGGGGACAATAGGATCAAGATGTAATACAGCTATGGGGGATTTTCGATTGATCCTTTTGTCTGTGTTCCCTGAATGCTCCCAATTTTCTTATTCTTCTCCGTGGAGTAAGTTGTTGTTTTGGGTGTTAGAAAGTAACAATGGGTTTGGGGCTTTTGATCCTTCGTAAAGTGAAGGTCTTGTTATCGGGTAATGGTGTTAATTGTTAATGGGTAGCAAATTTTGTAATCGAGAATGAGCATGGTTCATAAATTATTCCAGTTTGGCAATGAATAATTTTTAATATAGATCTTGTTATAAATAAATAACTCTAGAAAGAGTAATTTGACGCAAATTTCATCATTAAATTCAAATATAAATATACACACTTTTTGGCAAACCCTTATTGTGTTCTTTATTGTGCATTTGAAATAAATACATTACAATAATGGGCTTTTTCTGAAAGCAAAAAATTTTTTTTTTATCATAAATCTTCAGAAATATGGTTTAAAAAAATCCAACTATTTTTTCCTAAATTTTAATCACAAAGTCATTTTTCTATCAATTAGTTTCTCTATGAAATCGCTTTAGAAAACCTTTTTTTTAAGTAACAATATACTAAAACATAACAACAAATTAAAACATAACAATACGCAAATAATGAATTACTTATTTCTCCAACATCAATAAATACATTTCAACGCAGTAAATCTATTTATGGTCTCATTTATTTCCATTGAGATTTAAATCATGTTGACGCAGAATTTAACAAAATAATTCTATAATGTATTATCTGACATAATTCTAAATGCCTATTAGAAATTTTGAGTGCCAGTCAAAAGCAACTAAGTCTAATTAAAGGATAAAAGGTTTACTTGTGCGAAGCCCTTCTTCAAAGCAATTAAAATATCCAAACTAAGTCTTAGCCGCTCTTTGCACAACATTCAATGTTTTACTTTTACCATTCTTTGCCCAACTTACTAACAACTATTATTGTTATTTTTTCGTAGAAAACTAATTGAATAGATTACCGTCAATCATGACATATAGGGGAGTGAGAATTAATAAAACGCTCATCTAATCATGTCCGACATCTTTGAGAAAGTCTTTTGGACTAACGTTTAGGGACGTAAAATGCGCAGTAATTTTATAAAACAGTTGTTATCGGTTTTTATTTTATTTAAGACAATGTTTAGACTTTCTGTACTTCTGATGACAAATTGATTTAATATGCCGCATGAAAAATACTTTGAAATAAGAAATAGTAAAATTCTTAAAAACTAAAACGTAATCAGTGCTAAAGCGTAAGAGTTTAATATATGACCCAAAAACTAACACTGTAATTTATTAGTGTTTTTTAATTTTTATGAAACATTACCAGAATTGAATCAGAAAAAAATATTACTTAAAAGCATTTATGCAAAATAACTACATAGTTTTTATGTACTAAATAAAATATAGGTTAATATATATATTTCTAAATTATATCCAATGGTATGCCATTCATCAAGTATTATACAATTCAAGCAATATAATATAGTCATTAAAATTGGAATTATATTTATCAGTGTTAAACTTGCATAAATCATCAGTCAATAAAATACTCAAAATCAATCAAAACCTTTTGTAACAATAGCTTTGTATTACATAAATGCTTATAATAGAAAAAATCATTTTAAATACATATAATGCAAAAATCGTCTGACCAAATTCAAAACTATAATCTTCAAAATAAATTGCAAACAGTCATATATGTACATTTGGCCCTATTTTCCCATGACTTAAAGGCACATATAATCCAGACATGTTATTTTAATTTAGACATTCATATTAAAATAAAATACGATGGCATAATTAGAATGTCGACGTACAATATTCATCTTCAATAACTGGTATGACAGACCACTTGGCGTCATTATCCTAAAACCTTCCAAGCTGACATGCTGTTAAACCATCGCCAACGATCGGTGTTCGCAAACACTGCGTGGAAAAGCGCGACTTGAGCACTTTTTGGCCCTTTTTGTTAATTACATCGACGGAAAAGATTAAGGCGGCGTAAGTGAGGCAAGGCTAATGGAATTTATTTGGCCATATATTAAATCCTGCAGGGACTGGATGACTATGAGCCAATACCAACTCAGGTTGCTATAGACAGCTAACTTGAAACAAGTTGTTTTTAATCTAGGGTTATTAATTGCACAAATAATGAGTAAGTGTATTTTTTTAAGTTTTGTTACAGTGTAATAAAGTAAATTTCAAATATTTGAAAGTGTATTTATTGTTAGTAGTATGGCTTAAGTTGCGGCATAGAATTAACTAAATTTTTTAAATATTATTTTAAATAATAACTAATCAAAGTAAGAATGTAGAGTAGCATCAGATATTTATATTTAGTGCATTATATTCTGAAAGATTTGAACAAAAAGAAATCTTAAAAAACATAATGGAGATCTAATTAAATACAAGATATTGAATCACAAAATAACAAAATTTAAGACAATTGTTTTCAAAGTTGTGCATATATATGAGTAGAAATAACATCAAAAGCGAGTAGACAAACATAATGTACATTAATGAATTATAGGTTTATGAGCATATATCCCTCATAAGGTTTGACCTCCTCACTTGTAAGTGGCCAAATTCAAAGACAACTCAAACATGGGAGAGGCATATGAGCGGCCGGGCGCAATGGAGGATATCGCAAGAAACAAAAGATGACAGCGACTCGTGGAAATTAAGATCTACAGCTCCGAGGACAATAAGGCAAAAGAAGCGGAAGCAAGGATTTTGCATTTTTAATTACTTTTGATGTTAATGAAGATTGCTAAGTTATTATTCATGCTTCAATGGACATAATATGGAGAAGGATTAACGGAGGAAAAAATGGCCGAGCTAATAGGAGAATTAACAGCGTCGTCAACGCTGTAGACTGTAGAGTAAGCAATTTTGATGTATTTCCAAGCGCCTGTGTAATAACACCGGGTTTTTTTAGAAATATTATTCATAAAAATGGAACCAGATAAAAAAATATTGTAATTTTCTCTTAAAACACCGAAGTGAATGTTTAAAATATATATTTAGTTTTTCCCTAATACACTGAGCATTTTCCGAGCAAATTCAAAACTATAATAAAACTAAAACACTGAAACTTTTCCAACAACTTAACACAAAACAACGAAATTTTCCAAATACAATGAAAAATAACATAATGAATATTTATTATTCATTACTCTAGATATATTTAAACTATGAAGAATTATTTAAAATTTATTCAATAAATATCACAAAATATTAAATTTTTAAAAGAATTACCAAAAATATTCAATATAATAAACATACGATAATCTTAGCAATATTAAAATATATGATATATTAATCACACAAATTCTTATTTCAATTTACTAAATAAAAATATTTTAATTGGTTCAATTGAATTATGTTTCATTTATTTCTTGAAAATTGTGCATTTGTATTGCAGAGGTAGTTTTTCCTTACGCCATTGTTCAAAATTAATTTTTTTTTAAAGGTATTTTTTTATAAATCTTAATGAAGATAAATATTGTATTGTTCTATCAAAAGAAATTCTAATTAGATGACGGAAGTAAGCAATGAGTTTAACAAGTGGTTAGTTGTGAATGCATTTTTTTCTGTTTTCGACACGCAACTCTGATATTCAGTGAACCAGATAACTAAATTACTCATGAGAGCGAATTGTTTGTTATCATTACTTTTTTATAAACTGGAAAAAACGTAAATGACATTTTAAATTGTTATTTGAAACTAAATTTTAATTTACCATTTCTGAATCAATCATTCTGAGGAATTTTTTTATTTGATTTATTTTTCGTGAAAACACTCCGGATTAGTAGGGGGAACTAGGGTATTTGACTCATAAGGATGCATTACCCAATGCCTTTTTCTCAGCATTGAAACAGCTTTATGAGATGGAAGTGGCATCACTTTTTTTCTTTCATTCAACTGATCACATGCCGATCCAGTGGCCTAGTAGTTACGACATTGGCCTTTGAAACTGCTGGGTCCGGGTTAGAATCCCGTTGATCATGGAAGTTTATGTTTGTCGAGTATGTGCGGAGTACGTGCTCGTTACATCTGTTGGTTCCGAAAGTCCTGTGGGTGGTCATTGCGCAGTTTCCCATTGGTACAGAGGTCCCTGGAGAAAATTTCCCTCCTCTTCAGGGACATGTATAAATTGTGGAGCAGGCGACAGATGGCAGCATCTGTCATTTGTGTATGTGTGTGTGTCTTGTATTGTCCTACTTGACGATCGATGCTTTATAAGCGGGTCCTTGAGACCAAGCACACAAGCCTGAAAATATATGTCTACCAACCAACCAACATGGTGAAAGCAACCATCTGAATCATTGCGTACGTGTTTAACTACACGAAGAAATACGTTTCCATGCACTTAAAGTAAATTTTTGGTGCTGTAAGATTCTTCGGTCTACTTTTTTTTGGTTTAAAGGAAAGATTTTTTCTAATACTTACTTGTTTTGTTCATACTCTTTGCTACAATATTACGTGCATAATAGGGCTAATTTAATTATTCGCATATGTCTTTGTTTTTGGGGTTAATAAAAAAAGTGCAACTAGGTATACTTGACCCAAACCAATTATGCATACGTGCGACCCAAGTAAACAACTCAAAAGTAGACAGAGGTAGATCGAATATTTTTTTTAATCATGAGAGTCCCAAAAGTAAATGACTGGGTTCTTAAGAGATTCTTAAGGGAATCTTCCAGGTTATTTGTTGGGAAATTAAAAGTGAATTTTTTAAGAGCTTACAATTCAGTATGCAGAAAGAATCAATGGAAAGTGTTCTAAATGGCCTGAACAGGATAATACGTCTTAAGTTGATATATGGTATGGTACATATATATTCCAGCTTGTGTGCTTGTTCAGAGAACCGCTTATAAGCTTTCGTCAAGTGCGACAGACACAGAAAGAATATTAACAGTCACAAAGAAAGGAATAACACATAGACAAATATCAACATTTATTGACGGTCACAAAAATCCATGCCTGACCGAGATTTGAACCCGACCCCAGCAGCTCCAAAGGCTAGAGTCCTAACGATTGAGCCACCGGGGCGGCTGTCTTAAGTTGATATTGATAAAATATAAGCGATTCTTCATCCTCCTGTGTTTTCTCTGTAAAATAAAAGAATTTCCAGTTATGTACATAGACGTGATTTTAAGTTTATTAAGATTTGATAAGATCGTTTATATGTGATCGTTCGCATAATTAATGTGATTAAAATAAGAAGTAATATTTTTGTCTTAAAAAACTATGAAATCTATTTAAACTTTATTATATGATGTTAGTTTTGTCATTAGGTCAAAGTATTTTGATAATTTTATGTCTTACTACCAAATTTTTGGGTTGGATCACGTATCCCTAAAGGGTGGGTCATGTATGCAGATGCATTGATATACATGACCCAAAATAATTTATATTTTACTTATATTACAGTAAATACTTCATAAAAGTACTAATATATATTGTGTAATACGTATAAAAGTAAAAGTTAACTGCATTTGCACATTCATAAATAGTGTATTCTAAAAGTTACGAGCCAAAAACTACAAGTTGTTTCATGTTTCCCTGGTTCCCCCTAATACATGAGCTTATAATTAATAAAATCTATCTTTTTAGCACAGATCTCATTAATTACTTTTCGAAAGTTTATTGCCCTTACGAAAATTCCCAAGTACATACTCCCTGGTATTAACGAAATTTGAAGAATAACTGCATATCACAAATCTAACGCAACCAAACAACCAAATAACTTATAAACTAAAAAACCAAAACCAAAACCAAAAACACATTTGTTATAATTTCCAAAATTATATTTTATTGCAAACAATCAAAGTCTGTACCGACATTTTTAGGAAATATAAATATTTTATTGTCCGTTATTGTGCACAACCCCAAGCTGGTTAATGCCAGCTTTCTTGCTGAAGATCTAGAAGTTCAACTCCCGAAAAGTAAATGGCAAATGTTACAGAAAGCCATTACGGCGTTTTGTTTAGCCAATAAAAGAAATACGCCCCGATGAATTAACGAGATAGACTTTTGACTTCTAGCCATTCAGTAAGTTGTATGAAAAGAAGCCTTCCATAAAATTTAATTGAGAGATACGTCGACAAACGACAATTGCTTATTGTCCCGAGATTCAACAACTCAAGACTATAGTTGTACAAAAATGCAACTGACATTTTTGTTAAATAATAAGTTTGATGCGAGTATCTATAACTATAATTATCCTATAGCTATAATTCTTTATATATATTAAAAAAATAGTTATCATTGGAAAAGAAAGAATCCATAAATATTTGAAGGCCTTCCTCATAGTTGTTAACTAATCAGGTGTCTATAATAAAATTAATTGGGAAGCTCAAAGATTACCATACCAATTTTTAAACATCTTTCCATTTTTTTTTAACTTACAAGAAGATTTTTTTATTATATGATTTCTAATTAGCCTGAATTGACTACATTCATATATTGCATTTGAAAAATATTACTCTTTTAGTCATGAGAAGTTATGAAGTTGTAAAAAATATATATGCATTAGATTTTTAAGAAAATAACACAATCACACATTGTTATAACAATATAACACATTTTTATAACAAGATAACACATTTTTATAACAATATAACACATTTTTATAACAATATAACACATTTTTATAACAAGATAACACATTTTTATAACAATATCGAACATTGTTATATAGCAATACCGTACATTGTTTATATGCATAACAATATCTTACATTGTTATAAATATATCATATTATTATTGCGATATTGCAAATTGTTATAACGATATCTCACATTGTTTACTATGATACATTTCAAAGGGTTACAAATCAAATGCAGGATCTCCTTATGATGAAGTCTCGATCAGTCCTTGCAACTATGATATTTTTACAAGGAACAAAACGGTTGTTCAAAATTTTAAATTTTCATTTTAACTTTTAGCTACCAAATTGCATCTTTACTAAAAATCTACAATTTAAATTTGAATATGGGTTCGAAGTTTGAAAATTTGGTTAATAAAATTAATATAACTTTGTAGCTAGCTTCAAATGTCATTAATCCAAAACACCAAATTTCAACCTTAAGGTCCACTTTTTCTTTTTCTATTTTGCGAGTATGGTTGAAGTTTTTTGTGGTGTTGTATATAAGTTAATTTAACACAGTTTACCAAAACATATCTAAAAAATAATTATTCGATAAAAGTGAGACGTTATTTTAAAAATAGTAAATGCATAAATATCTGTTTAGTTAAATAGCTTAAAATGTTGAATGTTTCATCACCAAATTTCAAATTCATTTAATTGCGTTGAATGGACTTTGATTTATTTAGGTATAAAAATTTATTCATATACGCACAATTGTTGTTCTTGAAAGTCTACCTAAAAGCTGAAAATTGCTATTTTGTATTAATGACATAGGAAGCTGGCAGCAAAGTTATATTACAATCAACTACATATTTTGCCAATTCTATTCCCCGTATTCAAATGCGTATTATATAAAATATTCTTTATTTAAGTAATTGAAAGTTAAAAATTAAAAATTCATATTTTGAAACGTCGTTTTGTTTCCTTCCAAAGCCAATTTCGCAAATAGTCAGTCGAACACCTGATAGCATTCTGTCGAACCAAAGATATGAAATGGCTTATTGTCCCAAAATTCAACAACCATCCCCAGTGTTATGACAGGAATTCATCGAAGCAATGGAAAAGTCTTTTGTCGTGTTTTCTTTTTGCTTCGTTGTGTCGAAGACTTAAGAGCAAACAGCAGAGTGGTAATTTCCGTCTCTTTGTGGTTTAGTTACTGTGGCGACGACTCAGCAAATAAAGGCCGGGAGATTGAAGTCTTAAAAGTGTTTGGCCTTGGAACGAGGTGGTTATTACTTTCTGTAAACTGACATGTAATTTAAGGTAATAGGGGCATGGTTTGAGGTCAATAAGTTGATGGAAGATGTTTAAGATACTCCTCACTAAACGTAATTTTGATGTCACAAAATTAATATAGCACTTTTATTGAGAAAAGCTTCTTTTGATAAAATTTATATAGCATGTGGTTATTACGCAATGGTTAGAGTGTTAGCCTTTGGAGCTGCTGGGCTCGGGCTCGAATCCCGGTAAAGGCATGGATGTTTATGTTTGTCAATAAATGTTGTTATTTGTCTATGTGTTTGTGGCGTCCTTCTTTGTGTGTCTCTTGTGACTGTCTCTTCTGGCGAGCGGGGTAATGGGCTAAAAAGCCTACACTCTTCCCTTCCAGAGGGCGCAATCACTGCCATTTGGCAAGCTTGCACAACAAAAAGGCGTAAGCTATCATTATAAAATTTGAGTAAATTACGAATGAAAGCATTGCTGCCTCCAGTTTTATAGCGGATTGTAACTGCTAGTACTGGAAAATATTATTACTTATGTATATAGTAGTGATCAGTTTCTGTACAACAACAAGATGCTATATTAAAAAGCTATTATTAACTTTTGTGTTTTTCATATTTTCCTCTTTGAAAAGTACCAATTCATGGACAATAGAAAATAAAACTAAACTACTGATTTTTTTATTTTCAAATACAACATTAAATTTTTATACCTCAGAAATTCTGTAAGCATGATGTAATATTTTTCGAAAACATTTTGTGTAAGCATAAAGATGTTAGATAAACAATGAATAAATTATGAAAAAAGTAAGGCATTAGTTTTCATTAATATATTGTTAAGAAAACTTAAATATTATTAAAGCTATACACACAGAATTCAGTAAAAAAAATAACGTAGAAGACAAGGCCACTAGAAGAAATTACTGTCCTCAGGCATAAAAAAATATGATGCTATGTTCCCGTATTCCACGCTTTGGTAATTTTAAAAGAGTAATTGTGTGTTTAAACTATATTTTAGATGAAGGTATTTTAAAATTTTATAATTGCCTTCTTTAATATATACCTAAATAGGATATTTATGGCATCATTAACTTGATACAAAAACTTTAATATATATTACTAACTACCTATCAGACGGGAATATAGTTTAAAATTCTACTAAAGTGAAATAATTGAAAAAAAGTACTTTCTACTTCCACTTATTTGTAGTAGTTTTTATAGTTATTCAGTAAGATAGTTACTATAAAAAAACTATCGAAGTTAGATTTCTTATATATCATTATTTGGATCTTCATTAAAGAAACTTTCAAAATAAAGAAGTGAGCGAAAAAAATGTTTTTGTATATTCCTATTTTTAACTGCTTATTTCCGGGTTGGAAACAATTTAATTTCATTTAAGTGCAGACTTCCAATTGTAGTTGATCAAAATAAGAAAAAAAAGTTCATAACATTTAGATGTTAGATAAACATTTAGATGTTTAGGGGAGACCGGGGTTAGTTGGCACAGTTTGGCACTTGAATTTTTTTCTGATTTTTTAGTTTGAAAATATTTGAAATGTAAAAAGTGGGTAATGTAGGTAAACATTTTGGCTACAAACACGCATACAATTGATTAAATATATTGTTGCCCCTTTCTGTGAAAAATGTTTTTCCCTGTCCAGTCAAACTATGCCAACTTACCCCGTTATCGAGGTTAGTTGTCATAAGATGTGAGCTTTTACTCGTCTTTATGTAAGGTGTATTTAGAATGAATATTAATTTGCTTAAAATTTAACATTACATATGTAAAAAAAAACTACACATTTTTATTGACACAAAAAGTAGGTATCTTTATAAAATGTACAAAACATAAAACAACATCAGACATAACAACAACAAAACATAAGAAGTCAAAAAAGTCAAAATCCAGTTAAGTCACATGGCAACTGAATAAAGTGCTGGGTCACTGCTTATCATAATGGGTGGTTTAATTTTTTTTGATGATTTTATTACATTTGTACCAGATTATGTCCATGTTTTCAGGCCAACACCAGTTCCCTTATATTTCTCCATTGTAGACACTTTGAATTCACCATTCTCAATTTACGTAATTTTTCAAGGGTATGCACTGCTAATGTATTTTACAGCAACATAGTCCCCCACAATGAGATCCCAACATCAGTGTTGTGACTCTGAGTTCAAGGACCTTTTTTTCTTTTGAGTTTTTGACACCAACTTCTACTCGATGCCCTGCTTTGGGAAACAGCCTAATGTCTTCAGGAGATAAGCTCTGAAAGGTATCCCTTGAAGTGCCTGGCCTTTGAGAAGAAGATCCCGTTGTAGCAAGAAGCTCAATCTGAACAAAAAATATTTACATTATCATAGATAGGTAAGGCAGAAAAAGGTAGCTTACAGTAACCGCTTTTATTACATAATAACTAGATAACCGTTTGCTCAAAATCGAGCAGAAATTTGTATAGTCTTATATTATGCCCCTTTTTTAAAACTCAGGTTTTAGCAAATCTACCTAAAAGTATCTAAAGTAAAAGTTAATATCTGTCCAGCCGTTATTGAATTATGACTGCGAAAAGAAAACTCCTTCCGTATTTATAGATAAAAATCCCTCTCTCTTGGATCTTAAAAACTCATTTTTATTGTTGAAAAGGTATGGCCTCAGTGAACTGTCTTTCAAACTTTTTGTTTGTTTACATTTGGACATTGTTACAGTGGTTGACCCGGCGGCTGTATGGTTAGTGTGCTAGCCTTTGGAGCTGCTGGGTTCGGGCTCGAATCCCGGTCAGGCATGGATGTTTGTGTTTGTCAATAAATGTCGTTATTTGTCTATGTGTTATTCCTTTCTTTGAGACCATTAATATTCTTTCTGTGTCTGTCTTACTTGACGAAGGCTTAATAAGCGGGTCTCTGATCAAGCACACTCTTAAAACAAACACTCCCAATTTACCTCAGTCTGAGTGGATTTCACTCCTCCAGACTGGAAAATGCACTTCTCCTTTTGGAGTGGATCCTTTGTGTGTTAAACCTCCGACAGGATCACTCCAAACGAGTGATTTTAACTCAGTCTGAGAAAATATGCATGCCTTTAGGGTGTCGAAAATGCACTTCTCCAACTGGAGTGGATTTCACTCTTTTGTTTTAAGAGTGCACACAAACCGGATATATATGTAGTAGTAGTAGTACAATATTGTGTGCTATTTGGAAACTTTTGAACTAAAACATCATTTTCACTGGCAATAAAATTATTAGGATACTTCCGTTACAGACTGCCAAAAAACACGTATTACACACAGCTGAATATATCTCAATTACATGCAACTAAACTCTTTTAACAAGAATTCAGACAACCTACTTAAAAAATAACTGTTTTCTTTTCAAATAACTTCCTTCAAAGTTCTTTATTTCAATTATACGATGTTTGTATCACGTACATTTCATTTAAAGAAGTTACAAAAACAACCACTCAACCTTGCAGTAAAATAGTCATTTAAAATGAACTACACATCAGTGACTGGCGCGATACAAGCTTGCTTCTAAATCAGCAAAACACACACATTTTTATTAGAAAATAAGTAATTTAAAACGAAGTTGGGATCGAAGATTAGGTTACGGGGGAATACCGCCAAATCCTCTTATAATAATCGCTAACACATGGATAATGTTGCTAAGTTGGCAACCTAAATTTACGTTAGTACTCTTTATGTTGCTCCCAGTTGAGTTTATAATGGTTTCGTTACATTAGTATTTCATGTTTCACGGAGGGAAAATGCCAGCATTGAAATGCATTTAGAATGTAACGTTTACTTGACAGTTGTATTTTTTAAATATTAATAGTAGAAGTAAATTGGCTTTGCATTGCAATGAAATATTGTGGCTGCCGTCTAAGATTTGCTTAAGTTATTAAATACATTCTTTAATTAAGTTTTAGGTAACTTCAGACGTTTTGCATTGCTTTGTGTATAAGAATTTTTATTTGCATTATAATATAGTTGTATAGTTGCTTTGGAATTGCGTACAACAATAAAAATGCCTTCTCTGAACTGAAATGCATTTAGATGTTAACATTTACTTAATAATACTATTTTTAATGTATATAGTAGAAGAAAGCTTGCTTTACATTGCAATATTTTATTGGGACTTTATTACTTTTCTTGGATAATTTTTAATTTACTTCAGTCTTTTTATTGCTTTGTGTATAAGTCATTTAATCATTTTATTTGCATTATAACTTAGTTGTATAGCAATCTTGTAATTGTACACAACACTATGCATTTGGCGACAATTTGGAAAACTGGCTATGGAGTTGAAATTGGCGAGAAAATACCCGATAACTAGAAGTTCCACATTCTTGACTTCATTTTCCAAACTCGCTTGGAAATTTGTCTCCCTTTCATCTTTGTCTTCCGACTTAGGGACCTTTATTCTAACACAAAAAGAAGAATAAAAAGTATTCATTTCCCCTTTTCAGAAAGACGTTTCAGCTTACCTTCACCCAACCAATTCTAATCGTATCGGTTTTTGTCTGAAAGGAACCAATCGATATTTTTAAAATATTTATCAAAATTATTATTTCTTTAGGCTTTATCAATCATATTGGGAATTTATTTTCAAAATTGCTGTCTAACATTCGAAGTGGTAAAAATAGGCTGTGAATCTGAAGAATTTATGGCTTACTTTCAATCGTAACTTCAACTATAAAGACTTGTTCCACTCGGTCACAGAAATATTTTAGACGACTGATGGGTGGTTGTTAGGTTAACTCTTCAATTAGCCATTTAGTTTTAAAAATGCTTGCGTCCACGTAAGCTACAAAGCCTTAGCAGATGATTTTAATATGACATTTTTGCGTTTAGTTCTTTTCTTAGTAACACTATTCAATCGAGGTGTGTGCTACAACGCGTTAGGAATCTTTCCCGCTAAAAAAAAGGAAAAGAAGCGCATTACGGTTCTTTGTTGTCAACCATTTTCCCCAATTCTTTCTTCTCCCATTTTTTTTTATATTCCACAATGACTTTGAAGAGCCTTTGATGCTTCATTCCGTGGTTACTCCCACGAGACCCCTGCAAAAAAAGGATGAAATACAAAAAAAGGAAAGTTATTTGAAGTTTGTAAAAGTTTTAACTAACATTCAACCTATTTATCCTAAAGGTTCAAAATTATTAATTATTACATTATAACAAGTAAATATAAACCCAGCTCATTTTTAGTTCTCCAAATCACCGCAAAAATTTATACTTTCTAGATAGGATGTTTAACATTGTCAATATATTCACGTAAAAGTGTGTCCGACAAAACCATCACTTACAATTTTGTTAAACCTACTAACTAACTACAAGGGAATATGGAAGTTGGTGTGACTACCTGTCTACCAGAAGTCAAGTTCTCCATCTTTTCGGGCAAGCGGATTATTTTCCTCCTAGTGGGTGCATTGTGTTTAAAAGATTGAGATCCGAAAGACCAATACGCGCTTCTGCGAACTTTTGTCCCGGATTTCTTCTTTCGGATGTCAGAGTTTCATCAGAGTGGGTTTAGTAGTGGAGCAGGACAGTGCACTCTTGACGAAGTCTTAAAGATTGTTTCCGTTTACGGCAGTGGCCACTAGCTACTTTCGTGAGAATTTGTGCAAATAGAAAGGATTGGGAATAATATTTGTATTGTATTGATTTGGCTTTGTCAGGTATTGGAATAGTCGGTAGATATTTTAATAGATAACATTAGCATATAAGGATAGGGTAAATGTTATATAACTGGCTTTTATAATGAAATGACGATATTAAAATCTATTGCATTTATTTATCTCCAAAACTGTGAATTTATATAAATTTCCAATAATTTATATTTCAATTATCAAAAATTTACCTATGAATTCTCGGTAATGTATCTATAAATTCACAGTTTTGAGTAAATATTGTCGGTAAATAATGAGATCTGACTGTCCATTATCATCAAATGACATTAGTGAAAACTAATCAATTTATTTCGCTCTAAATATGTGAATTTGTGCATAAACTCGACTTTAAGATAGGTGAATTTTCTTAAGAGAGAGAACGATACACAAGCCAACGAATTCCTCAACTAAAAACCAATAAAAATCTCAAATAGCTTCTTACGAAAAATAAAGCATTTTAACAAGTGAATTAGAGAGAAACCCTTAAAACTTCGGAGCTCCAAAAATAGTTAACCGCTTCCTGGCTTAAACGACATGCCTGAAAAATATTCTAAAATTCCAATTTACGCCCTCCCAAGGACAAGCTATCAATTCGAACACATAATAAATCAGGTTGACATGTCGAACGAGAAAAAGCGTCGCATGGCACGAGTCGCATAAAATAACAAGTCCACAACAGCAGAAGAGAGTGGATTTTTTTTGCGACTCGATCTTATTTTATTACACTTTATTTTACGACGGCGAAACGCAATTAAATTTTATGACTCATAACAGCCTGCAATCAGGCTTTTTGGTATCAACACGACGACGAGTCCACAAAAAGCCGTAAATTTCGCGAAGGAGGTGGAAAATGTGACATAAAAAGCGTTCACAATGTCCTCGTAACAAGAGCAATTACAAGACGTAATGTTCTAGTTTTTATATCGATATACATCTATAGGTGTGTCTATAGATATAGAGGCCCTTTTTTCCGAGGCGCGTCACCTGAGAAATAATCGTAAAAATTGGCGTCTTTCTTTTGTGCTTCAATTTTTTAGGGTGGTTTTATTCCCCGAAAAAGTTTTTGAAATTATTTTATAATGTTTGTTCATAGTTATATCGTTTATATGACCCATCCCCGGGAAATATAAGTCTTTGGGTTGTTACACTTTTAAAATGTCTTATTACCAGTTTTATGCTCCTCTTGTTAAAATCAATCTTCAATACATATTTTTGGTGGGTTTTTTTTTTGGTTTTTGTTTGAATTATCGTCGCACTAGAGCTACACGAGGGCTATTGGCGACGGGCATATTTTTTATTACTTTTATCTTAGTTTACATAATTGCTCCTCTGTCCCTACAGTTTTTTTAATATATTTTATATTTGAAATAAATAATCGAAATTTTATACATATATATATATATATATATATATATATATATATATATATATATATATATATATATATATATATATATATATAAATGCTAATAGAAATATTGTTTATATAAAGATTTATATAGATTGGATTGGATTGGTTGACATATATTTTCTGGCTTGTGTGCTTGGTCGCAAGGACCCGCTTATAAACCATCGTCAAGTAGGACAACACAAGACACACACAAACACATATGACAGATGTTGCCATCTGTCGCCACCTCCACAATTTAGACATGTCCCTGAAGGGGAGGGAAATTTTCTCCAGGAACCTGTACCCATGGTGAACTGCGCAATGACCGAACACAGGACTTTCGGACCCAACAGATTTTACGAGCACGTACTCCGCATATACTCGGTAAGTCTTCAGTGGCACCGGGTCTCGAACTCTCAACCTTCCGATCTGGAGTCCAAGATCGTGACCACTAGGCTCCTTACAGCCCATTTATATAGCTTTATTTAAAGCATAGTTTTTTTAATGTATTTAGAAAAAATTAAGAATGGAGTTATGAAAGTAGTTTTTTAAACGCGTATTAGGATTTTTTTATGTAATGTTGCCAGCCGTTTAAGAAAACGTTTTATTAGGATACTTCTCTATGAAATGTTATACGGTACAATATAAACTAATACATTACAGACTAATTCTTTGCCTTAATAAAAGAAATTAAAATGCTTTGTAAACTATTGTCTTTAAACATTTTGCAGTACATCTAACAATCGTCAATTGTAACAAGTATTTGACACTATATTACATCATTTCTCTTAAATAGGGCCAATCCTCATCCTCATAAGTAACTATATTCTCGCAATATCTTAAGCATACATGCTTATTATTTGTTTCTACTTATTAACCATTATTTTATAGCTAAATAGAAAAAACGTCCAATGTTACGGCATACGACATTTTCCTTTTACGTTTCGGATATATAAATGTTGATAATATAAATATATAATATTAAATTTATCATTACACATACATGAAATTCAACATTGTCCGGAAAAAAATACATTCTCTTATCGTTTAAAGTTCAGGCTAAGCAGACGAAATCAGTATAGAAAAAGCCCTGGTCAAAAGAGGTAAGCAAATAAATTGAAAAGGAAACTTCTCCAAGCACGTGCTTTTGCGTCTAATGATCCCTGCTCCTGATCTTCCAGAAGTAGAGATAGCATCTAAGCACTACTCTTCATTCACCGAGCAGGACAAAGGATTTCTTTTTATTTTGTGATTTAGCTTCACATTTATTTTTGGGCCTCCATTTCTGTGCACACAATAAATGGATGAATTTTTTTAATTTTTTTTTAAAGTTTTATGACGTTTTTGTTTTTAAAAAAATATTTCTTGAAGAGGTATTGGTGCATGCTTTGAATTTTTCTTCAAATACATTTTTATACAGGCACAAATTGTTAAAACAACAAGATTTTTTTAAATGAATAATGCTTAGATTCATTTCGTAAGTATTAACTTTACTTCCACGATTTAAGAAAAATATAAAAGTTAAAAACAATCAACATATCCTTACAATATACTTATATACTTTAAACATAGCTTCACATTTGTGCTTAATAATTTTGCAATAAATATTTTAGTCAACTAGAAATTCCATAAATACTTTAAGCTACAACTTACTATGATAACTATCAGAAAAGTTATGTACTTACTTTAATTTCCTTTGTTTACATTATGCAACAACCTGAAAACCAGAGTAAAAGTTAATATGAGTAAAAATCTTACCATAAATATTTTAATTAAATATAAATAATATGACCAGTTATACCAGCGTGTTACTGTGATAAACGAAACAAAATATAGTCACTCCCCTTAATTTTCTTTTAAATTATTTTTTAAGAAACAGTCTGATAACCAGAGTAAATTTGAGAGAGAAAAAAAACATACCTATATTTGCCAACTTGTTGACTTTGGAATTTATAACTCCACCATTTATTTCAGGACCAAACATGTCCGCCTCTAATTCCTAATCCTATATCTTCCAGGAAAGGGACCCTATCTAAATCGAAGCCACCGAAGCAAGGTCCACTCTCTCTCTCTAGAATACCAACAAACAACAACGAGCCGCTGCTCAAAGAAGTCGATTATGCCAATCGGCCATCGGCCAGAAAATCGGCCGCAGTATTCTCGCTTGTTTTCACCCTGAGCTATCTTATCTCAAATCTTGCGGAGTTTTATTCAAGGGGATCCGCTGCTACGTGAAACCATTTGACTGAGAGAATGGGCTAACGTGCATTTCATGTAGCACTCTCAGTGGAAGAGATTTAGGGGGGAATAGGCCTTTTTACCTGATAAGGGTGCTGTCTACTGTGAAGTTACTCTGGGAGAGGATTTATTCTTGGTAGAGGATGGAAGTAGAGATGAAGTGTGGATTTTGTCGAGTGGTTGCTGCATGTTACAGTTTTCTCTTTTGTTGTGTTATGAATAATTGTTACATTATTAAATGGTATTTAGATGAAGCAATAAATTATGTTTTAAAAGAGGCACTAGGATGCTGTGTAAAAGTTTAGTTTGATACTCTTTTTTTTTTAAACAATAACAATAGATTTCGTCAGTATGAAGTGAAGTTATCTGCTTTTATGCCAAAATTAATTTATTTGATTTAATGTTAAAAATAATTTTTTCCCTATATACTTTTATAAAAATACTATATGAAGATATACTTCGTCGAGAAAACTTCATGTCCACAAGGAGATTCAGAAGATTTTGTTTGTTGAAGATTTTTTTTAAAAAAATTTTTTATGAATTGTAATGTAGCTTCTACTTTAAAATAAAGTAATATAAAATAAAATGTTGTAGCTACTTTTGAGTTTTAATTCGAGATATACCTCTTTCTATACCTTATTTCGATAAACTATGTTTCTAAAATGTATAACTTGTGTGTTCGAGTAAAGTCGTTTTAAAAAGCAATTACTGTTACTACCATTATTTGGTTATATTGTATTCCTATTTAAATGCATAAATTGAAGATATTTTTATTATAAAATACTTTAATAAAATAAACAAACTAAATACAAACAATATTTGCAGACTGATTTCAAAACTACAATCAATGTAGAGGTAAAGATTTTTGGAACCAGGGTATGATTTTTTTCTACAAACTAGGGAAACTGAACAACCAGCCGTTTCTTAATCATTTATAATGGTAAAGTAAGTATAACACAGGATTTTTCAGGTAGTCAACATTTCTGAAAAGAAGGCGGAGGTTTGAGTGAAGCGTTCCATGCACTCGTCATTTTCACGGACCCTGGATGCTAACGGAACTAGAAAATTTCGACGGTCTCTCTGGAAATAAGAATTTTAACTCAGAATAGTAAAACAAAAGCTGTTTTTAATTAGTTTTTTAAGACTTTTTAAATTTCCAGTACCTTTCTTAATGGAAGAGGAATAAAATGGATACTATTTTACATGCATAAAATAAAAATTATTAGCATGGCAAAATTGTAAGATTATGTGAATACCAAGTGAATAAGACTTACATTTTTAATTTATTGCATGATTTTTTAATTGCAGTACGAAATTTAAGTTGGCACTATGCCAATGCCGTTTAAATTTAAGCCACTCGAGTTATTTAATGTAAGTTGACAAAACATGCACTTCCAGGTTTAATATGAAATTCTTGCTGGTGTTATGCCATTTAATTTTTTAAAGTCGTTAACGTATTTTATTTATTTTTAACAATAATAAAATAATATTAATAAACAATAATAATAGTGGATATTTCAGATTGTAATTATACCAATTGCTTCATATTTGAACCCTTTATTATGCTTGAAGGCATAAAAATGGTTCCAGTATGAAGCAATAGGCTTAATCATAGTATTTGCCTAAAAATTATACAAACTTCTAATCAGCTTATTTTAGTTTCATAGAGATTGGAAAAAAACAGCCTTTGGTGTATATTAAAATCAGAGGCACATTCACCTCCATAATATTTTGACTATTACAATGCATAGTTAATGCAATAGATTTCAAATACTTTTTATCCACTGACATTAAAATAAAGTGTCAATCTGATACATTAACTTAGCATTGATATAAAATCAACATGTATAGTTTATTCAAGTTTTCACTTATACGTAAAATTAAAAAAGAAGATTTACTGGGTTTTTTGTCAACAGAATGTATCATACATTTAAGGAAATTGCTAAAAGTGTGTAAGGAATTTCTAAAAATTTAAATTATAATAATTTATTTGAATAAAATGTAATTAAAAATTTTAAAATATTAAATTCACTGTAAGTAAAAGTACAAATTAACGTTATAGTTGAAGGAAGTTTAAAAAGCGTTGTAAATTAATACATTTTTTAAAATATTTTCGTACTTAATGATACTGAAAAAGATTCACTTCAATAACTCTACTTTGAATAAATATTTTGAGCATCTATTGACAAATATTTTATTTGACAAGCGGCTGTTTACTAGAATATGTTTTCCTGAATTTATCTAAACAATTATTTAGACAGCACCAGAAAATTTAATAATTCCAATAAAAACAAAACCATAAGATCTTTGAGCTTGTTTAGATTAAGTTATTTAAATTATTTTTTAGAATTGAAATATTTTATTTGAAAAGACATCATCTTATTCTTTTTCCTCATAATTTTTTTAATCATTTTTTTTAACCCGCATTTGATTAAATATTTAGAGTACTTAAATCCTTGTCTTACGAATACCGAGATTAAATTTTAATGCATGAAAGCTTTTGATAACATTTGCATAAAGATAATAAAAAGATACAAATTTATTTAAACGTTTATTGACATTCATTACAAAACATGTGTCATTCTGTCGCATTTGTTCATTCATCTGGAACGTAGCTTTCTCCTTGCAAACATTTCCGGATATATATGTGGGGATTTTTTATGGTTAAAAAATAGTTGTGGTCAACATTATTTTGAAAATATTTTTTAGAACAGAGTAATACATTTTATTAAATTAAAATTTTGTAAAGGAGTGAATTCTCTAAATTTATTCAAATTAAAGCAAAATATTAAAAACGACAATCATTTATTCAAAGTCGGATTATAGTCTTAGGGCAGGATTTATTAATTATTTTTGTTTTAAAACTTAATTCTTTTGTTAGTTCTTTTTGTTAAACTTTAACGTTAATAATATAATAATTTTACTGCAAATAGTTTACTTAAATGTTTTACATAAATGATACAACCGTTAACCAAAGTTTTAAATCACTTTGTGTCCAGTGTTCTACTATTTAACATTGAACATTTAAACATTGAACATTTAAAATTGATAAAGGGCATTTTAATGGGTCATAGGAGTCTTAAACTTCAAAATTTTTCGAACGTTCGAAGCATAGATTGCGATTTTATGTAATTTTTTTAACTACTTAACATATAAGTATGTAATTCTATAGGATTTATTCATAATAATATAAATTTTAAAATTTATGAAACTTTAGTTAAATATAAAGGGTAGGGTATTTTACATACATATTCCGACTTGTGTGCTTGCTCTGTGAGCCGCTTATAAGTCTTCGTCAAGTAAGACAGACACAGAAAGAGGTTTTTTTACTGTCACAAAGAGAGGAAAATACACCCAGGGCGAAGTCGGGAATCGAACCCGCGCCCGTTACAGCACGCAGGCTGCTGGCCTGCGTAAATATAAAATGAATGATAACAAACATAAAAGTATTTACAAAATTGAAAACATTTGGATTCGGCTTGCGCGCCACATTTTGAGGTCAAAATTAAAGAAATGACCAAGAAAATGACTTTATATTGTACTAATATGTCCAAATAAGGACTTATACTTGTTTAAAAGAAAAAGAAAGGAATTTTTATTAATACAAAAAAAATTAATTAATTAAATTTTTAATTTTTAATTAAAAAAATATTTATAAATATTGTTTATTTTTCTTTTTAACAGGTATAAGTCTTTATTTAGACATTTTTGTACAATATAAAGTCATTTTCTTGGTCATTTCTTTAATTTTGAACTCAAAACGTGGCGCGCAAGCCGAATCCAAATGTTTTCAATTTTGTAAATAGTTTTATGTCTGTTATCATTTATTTTATTTTCAACGAAAGCTTCATAAATTTTAAAATTTGTTTTTTACTAAATAAATATTATCGAATTACATATAAAAAAATTCTGAGTAGTTTATATATTGTGTAGTTAAAAAAAATTACATGACATCGCAAACTTTGCTTCGAAGTTCGAAAATTTTGAAGTTTAAGACTCACATGTATGAGTGTGTCGAAATGTGTTGTATTTTTTTATTAAAATTTTAAAATAATGTAATAATTTAATGACGATGAGAAAACCTAAAATATACATTAACACACCTTGTGACTCATGCTCAGAATATCTATTGAAAAAACATATACTAAAGTAAGATTGACTTTCGTGGCATATTTAAACGCTAGCAAGCATCAAATCAAGTTCAAACATTCCTCAGTCAAATGGAAAGTTTAACTGATGATTGAAGGTGGAAACTTAATTATAATTAAACATTTAACATCGATTAAATGTATTTAAGTATAAAGCGGTAATGTATGCTGGAATTAGTTGAAGGAATCAAAACAATTTAATAATTTAAATGATTGTGGGAAAACAAAGTAAATATTAATATACCTGATATTTTATACTTAAAGTTTCTCAGTGAACGAGAACAGAAAAACACCAAATTCTTATTTTTCTAGAAGACATCTTCTAGAAAAATAAGAATTAATATCGTTGCATATTTTAGCTTTGGCATCAAATCAAGTTAAAAATTTCCTTTGTAAGGTGGAAACTTAATTATAATTCAACGTTTAACATGTAATAAATGCATTTAAGTATGAAAGTGTTGAAGTTTGTTGAAATTCTTTAAAAATAAAAACAAAGCAATTTAATAGTTTTAAAGAGTGTGAGAAAATAAAATATATATTAACATACCTGGTGTCTTATTACTTAGAGTTTCTCAGTGACCTAAAAAAAACTCTTCTAGAAAAACAAGAATTAATTTCGTTGTACATTTCAGCTTTAGCATCCAATCAAGTTAAAACTTTCCTTCGATAGGTGGACACTTAATTATAACCCAGCGTTTAACATGTATAAATGCATTTAAGTATGAAAGTGTTGAAGTTTGTTGAAATTCTTTAAAAATAAAACAAAACAATTTAATAGTTTTAATGATAATGAGAAAATAAAATATGTATTAACATACCTGGTGTTTTATACTTAGAGCTTCTCAGTGAATAATACTTTTACAAAAATAAAAATCACTTACGTTGCATATTTAAAAGGTAGCATCAAATCAAGTTGAAACTTTCCTTCGTCAGGTGGAAACTTAATTTGAATCCTTTTCGCATTGTTACGCCAACCAAAGACAGAAAAAACTTATCAGCAAACAAAGAAACTAATCCACCATAGTTAAAATCCTAGAATTTTCTCGTGCATCAACTAAAAAAAACGTATGAGATAATAAAAGAACAAAAATCGAATTCCGGAAATGATGTTAATCATGGTAGCTGGTTTCGAGTTCCACTTTCACTGAATAGTCTAATTAAGTTACTTTCACTGTAATTGATAACTTAATTCTTTTAATGTGTTTTTGACTATTGGTACCATTAAAGGAATGTCATTAATACTAGTACTTTTTTTCATCAAAATGACAAATCAGGAATCAAACTTTAAACTAATTATACAATCAGAAAAAACTTTAGTTGACTTTCAATCTTTTTTTTTTTTTGTTGTTTTCGCCAAAATTTCATTGCTACTAAATAATAGTACATGGGCCGACCCGGCGGCGCAGTGGTTAAGGTGTTACATCTGGAGTTTCTGGGTCCGGGTTCAAATCCCGATAAGGCATGGATGTTTGTGTTTGTCTAGTATATGCGGAGTACATTCTCGTTAAATCTGTTGGGTTCGAAAGTCCTGTTGGCGGTCATTGCGCAGTTTACCACGGGTACAGGTCATTTCGCAGTTTACCACGAGTACAGGTCCCTGGAGACTAATTCCCTCCCCTTCAGGGACATGTTTAAATTATGGAGGTGGCGCTCGATAGATGGCAGCATCTGTCGCGTATATGTGTGTGTTGTGTCTGTCTTACTTGACGAAGGTTTATAAGCGGATCTCTGATCAAACACACAGGCCTGAATATATATGTCTACCAACCAACCATAGTACATGGATAGCACAAATGTTGTACTCAACACACATGTATTCTTCCGAAATGTTGTTTACCATCTGCTCTTAAATATTTCGAATAAATAGCTATGCCAAAGTTTAAAAAATATATTCTTTAAAGTTACTGTTATATTTTTATACATATTTTAGAAAACAATGTAGTTTACAGGTTTTTCTTAATAGTGTATAGATACAAAAAAAGCGTCTCCTCTCGTGATAGTCAGTTGTGTTGAAACAACATTCATTTGTGTTCGTATGCCATCAACACATTTCTGTATTAAATCAACTCCATTTTGTAACGTTGCCACTTTAACGTAACATTTCTGTTCCACTAGTTGATGTTTGAAATCATGTTTTTCTAACTGCACTAATTATGAAAATTTCTTTAATGCAATTCATCTTCTTTTTTATTAAACTTTAAATTTCATAGAAAAGTCTAAATAAATGATGCGTTATTTATAGATTGTCTTTAGTTATCTACATTATACAATACGCTTAAAAGGGACTGACATATCAGATAATTAACAAACTCAATCATCAACAACCAATTTAAAGTACGACAAATGTATATTTCTTAAGCTTTAGTATAACTATTTATTCGAAGCATTTAAGAACTAGATGTTGAACTACATTTCCATTTCAGAAGAATGCATGCGCGTTGCATCGTCAATTCAATGTTTTACAAACCCCTGTTTTACTGTATTATTATTTGGTCGCAATCCCACTTTATTGCAATTTCAATACAACTTGTAATGACTGGTAAAGATGCAAATTTTCTATTGAAAGTCAACACAAGCTTTTTTTGCATGAGAGACCCTTCACTCCTTCGTCCTTGGTGCTGATAATTGATATGGATAATGAAATGATAAAACATTTCTGACTCATTAAAAAATATGTATTTGCTTAATTAATTTGAAGGAAAATTTTTCTATGACAATAATCATTGTACTTTATTGTACTTAAAAATATTTAAAATGTTTTTTTGAGTTCATAAGCACATTTTTCAGGCAAGGTTAAGGGACAATCGGTAAACCTAAGACCCCATATTTTCAGAAGATGTTGGCATAGCTACGATTAGTAATGTGTAAAAGCTATTTATTTTTACAAAAAACACTGTTTTGTTTTGTATCAAACTCATATCTGCCTCGTTGAATTATCTATAGTTAATACTCCCTTACCATCGCACAATTAAAACGGACCACAAACACAAATCGGGGGTTTGTGGGGGGAGATGCGCAAACAATTAGAAATCTAAAGACCTAATAGTCACACAATATTTTATTGCAAAAAAGGCCACACAATAATTAAATTTAAAAAAATAAATTACAAAACAACAAATAATTAAACAACAAATAATTTCTCTGTCTGTTTCACAAGCTTCTATCAATTACAAAGGCTCAAAACTCAAAAGAGAACAAATTACAATTTCAAACAAATATGATCAGCTAATAATTTCAAAAAGATATTTCACTAACAGATTTGGGCAAATAAGTTTAAAATTATCTCAATCAGCAATTCTTTATTTAAACTATCTCTTAAAGCATTTTCTAAGTCCCCAAACAAAAAGAAAAAATAATATATTATTTATAAGCGCAATGGTGATTTTTAGAACATATTTCAATGGCACTTCTCTACTAGCCCCAAATAAAAAATTTAAAGCTTCAAATATTATGTGGAACAAACAAACAACTCGGTCTCTTGCCATCAGAAAATTTTAAATATAACACTCAAACAAAAAAAAATAATAACAAAGATTGAGAAACACTCATTTTTATAGAAGTTTCACTACATTTAAAAACTTTTCTCTTCGAAGAAATATTTTCAAAAACATTATTAAACCAAGCAGCCTTTATCCAGACGGCTCAGTAAAATAACCGAGTGTTAGTCTGGAAAATACTTGATTTAAAAACATTTTGACGTTTTTTAAGGTTTAAAAGTGTAATAAATTTAAATAAATGACTTTAAAAGAGCACATGCTCAAGTTACAAATACCTCTAAGGAAAACCATTTACATTATGGAAAGTGAAACTAAATAAAATTCAACTTCTTTAAAAACACGAAATAAAATTAATAAAAGAAAAGTTGAAAATATTTATACAAGCTATATTTTATATGTAACTTTATATTTCAGCAAAGTTAATTTAAATTCTAAACGCCGAATAAACACGCCGATTTTATAGCAAACAATAAACATTTGACATCAAATAAATTATCTAGATTATTTTTTATCAGTCTTTATTTATATTATATAACTGACTGTAATAGTCCAGCTTATTTATGGCAAGTGGATTATATTTATTTACTAATCGGTCGCGATCAGTTGCACATGCATTTCTTTTTTTATCCTGACTTTATCGTCAATAGATTTGGATCTGTAGTATGTATTATTTACCATATGCAGTATCTCGCTGGACACTGTGTTAAAATATAGCTATGCAATAATCGTGAGCCCAATACAAGTTCAAACAGCTCTTCAGTTGAATTTTTTTTTCTAAACCTTAAAGAAATATGCGCCTGCATATGCAATGACGAACCAAATACATTAACTATGGATTAAACCAAAATATTTTTTACTCCTTTTCGTTTTACGAGTGATAGTTTGAGCCCATCTAAAATGGACGCCTTAGATGCCAAGAAGTCGTGGGAGGACTATAAAAATTTCCTAACAATTAAACAATATTTTTTAGACCAAGCACACATTTTATAAACGAGATCCCTTAAACTCCGAAAAATAAAATTACGGAAAGATAAAAAATATATATATAAATATAAAATTTCACTAGTTGTGATAAAAGAAATTAGTGAAGCTTGAAACCTAAACCATTGGCAATATGACTTAATATGTTAACAGATTTAAGAGTTATGCTAACTATTAATTATGAATATCTTTCTATTAAAATCAATTCAAAATTTTAGGTAACATATAACGCTTGTTACATAATAATTTACTATATAATTGACTTTAGAAGCTATAGTAACAAAGTTTGTAAGTTTTGAAACACATAAAACCACTTACAGAATTTGATTTTCAGGTAAGTATGCTCATATCAAACAACAGATTGATACAATAATGCTATCATAACTGTTATGAAATTTCTAATCCGCTATCAATCGTACCTTAACCGACCAAGTTCCTCTAACCACCGACTAATCACATTATTAAAACATAAAAACTAATAAAACCATATCCAGAAGAGAGAAAAAAACAAATCAATGAAACATGACACCTTAATGATAAACATAATACTTAATAATAAGTTACTAAAGGCTAAACGGAAGTAGGGGTTAAGGAAGTTGACAAGAATTCGTTTTTTTTTCTCGTTTAAGATTATTTAATTTTTGTAATCGCTTAGGGTTTCGTATCGATAGGTCGTCCGTCTTCTGTGAATGTGACGGACCATAACAGGGCTGATACATGGAGGAAATGTGAATGTTTAGAGACATGGCACCATGTTGCATTATGGATAGGAAGTCAAGTGTCCCGAGGTATATATACTTGGATTTGGTGACAAATTAGCCAGAGAACCATTTGGTTCGATCAATAGTTTTCTGAATTCACTTTTCTCTCGGCTGATATCTTGTTATAAAGGTGTGTGTGTTTCTTCACTTGGATTTATTTCGCAACTTGGCTAAGTATTATTTTAGCTGACCTTTTATTAGATGCTTATCTGGTTTATATAATAACTAATATATAACAAACGCTAAATGAGAATTAAATTTTTAATGATTATATTCAAATTTCATTTATATTTTTAAAAAATTAGAAAAACAAAAAAGTACATATATGTTATATAATTTCTTTGACTTTTTAAAAATATTTTTTAATTTCCCTAAATTTTAACAAAACTTTAATTGAACTTACATTATTTAAAGTATCTAACTCTTTAAAATTCATATTTTCTTTTAATTTCAACTCATTTTTGTGAACCTTAATACTTTATGCTTAATCTAAACTCACTTTATATTCATATTTATAGTTACAAAATTTATAAAAGTTTCATCTCATAATAATTTTTAATTAACATTTAAAATGTAGCCTTAAAATTATAAATCAAATTGATGTCTCAAAAATCAAATGATATCCTACAGCTGGCTAATTAAATATATTTTACTCAACCAGATATATTTTATCATTTACTAATTTCTCATTGACCAACATTTATTTAGAAATTGCACCATTACTTATTTTGTATTCATACATCGATACTTAAATATTTGAAATATGATTGCATGTTCGATAATTCACATTATTTATTCATTGGGATAATGTGCTCTCAATTACACGTACTGAACTTTCAATACACAACACTTGCAAACCTCTGCAAAATTTCTCTTAAAATTTCCCTTCACAAAAACATGCAACGCTTGCAACAATTTTCTTACTCATGCACCATCGATTTGCATTTCCTATCAAGCCTAACCCTTAAACTGCATCTGAGTTTTAAATGGCGGCCACTGGTTAAACGGCGTAACATCTATCGTTGTCGCGAAGCATCTCGGTACGCCCCAGACACACACTATAACTGAAATTTTTCAACTACGTATTATCACAAATTAATTACGTACAAAGTAACGAGGGCTAATATTGCTAATGACAGTGATTGCCCCTCTAGAAGGGAGAGTGTAGGCTTTATAGACCATTACCCCGCTCGCCAGAAGAGACAGTCACAAGAGACACACAAAGAAGGACGACACAAACACATAGACAAATAACAACATTTATTTACAAGCACAAACATCCATGCCTTTACCGAGATTCGAACCCGAGACCAGCAGCTCCAAAGGCTAGCAAGCACACTAACCACTGAGCCTGCGGGCCGTCTAACGAAGGCTAATGAGTTTATTTAAAGAGATATAAATTATTTCATAGGCAAAGTTGTTTTTGTTAGATTTATTGATACTTTGGAAACAACATTTGCATAAGCAATATTTGTACCTTTATTTATTTAAAGAAAATATGTCTCTCTGGTATTCTATATAACAATATATTTAATGATATGCATTTTAAACATTTAATTTATTGTCCCCTTACGCTGGGAGTAAAAATGAAAACTGTACCAATTTATATTTTACGATTATGCACAGTAATATAATTATTGTACAATGATATAGTAAACACTTAAATATACAAAAATAAGTAAAGAAACATTCAAAAATACAAAGTCATTAGAAATATTTAATAATTATATAATAATGTCAATAATATCATAATTTTTGATATTGATTTTTAATTCGACTAAATGCTGGAAATTCGCCTTACGTCTTGAACCAGTACACGGTTCTAACAAACTTTTATTATTTGAAAATTTTACTATATATTCATGTAAGGATTTTGAGATCGTATTAAAAAGTAAATATTTATCCAAACAAATTTAAATATCTTTTTTGAAAAAAAAAAACCCTAATTTAACACAATACAAATACTAGATCATAACCTTGCACTACAATTGTTGAAACAAAAATATGCAATTTTTCTGGGTCTTGCATTTAAATACCAAACTGTAGTAAATATATATTTTAATTTAAAAATGATTCATTGTTTTAAACTGTTTTTTCTTTAAATTAATAATGCAATTGCTTAGCGATAATTAAATCACAGAAACAAACAACATTTATTTGGGCAATTTGATTACTCAAAACAACACTACGACCTGCCAACTCTTTCTCTCTATACCATCCACCAGCACGTGTCAGTTCCAATCAACCCCAATCTCCGAAATCTGCATCTAGGTTCAAAAGGAAGTTTCTGCTTCCGGTTGAGCAGGGCGATATCTCTACGGACGGACAGACAGACACCCCATAACGACTCGCGCCACTCATGCAGAAAAGTAACTACAAGTCCACAAATGTCCCGTCGCGCACGGGCAGCCATCTTGAACGAGGTTTTGGTTCACTTTCTCGTTTTGATCACTTGTCGCGTGATTCGGATGTTTAATCTCTTTATTTTTTATTTTTTATTTTTACGGAGTTTTGGAAATGAAGTGAAAGTTGGGATTTATATGGAATCGGAAGTGAATTGATTTGGTGATGTGATTGATATGGGGATGTTTCGATTTGGGATGTCAGCATGAGACGATTTCATGACTAATGCATGAAAAGTTTTTAAATAAATGATGGAACGTTGAAAAGTTATGAAGTGATAACATCATTTTTTTTTGTTTTGGGGCGGTTTTTAATTGGTAAATCGAGGTACATGAATTAAATAAAACATGAAATTTGATAGTTAAACAAAAATATAGTACAAAATTTAAATTATATTTTAATCCGAACTAAAATATTTATCATATTTTTAAGCTATCTTTTTTTTGTTCATAATTCCCTAGAACAAAACTTCTTATACAATAGTGGCTCCTGTTTATAAATATTTAATAAAATGTCAAGTTCAAAATAATAAACAGCAAGTTATATATGAAACAGACAATTTAATCAACCAAATATTCTTTAAATTTTTCTTTAACTCTTACTACGTTAAAAAAAGAGTTTGACATTTTATTTAACAAAAAAAAAAAAATTCAAAGCTTTACATGTGCTCTGGTGTCCATTTTTTTAATATTTTCGATTTCAATGTTTTATTTTCATTATACTTTAACTTATCTAATGATTTTATGTGTTTTAATGTCCATCTTAGATGTCAGTCTCGGTGAAGATCTGCTTTTTGCTAGTAGTGGCTGCAGTCTGCTACGTAGCAGCCGAACCTGAACCGGAACCGGAGCCATTGCCCCATCATCATCATGGGTAAATAGCACTATTTACACTTTAACTTATAGCATTAGTATTCCATAGATTTATGTATAATGTATTTTTTTATTGTAGCTGGAATAAAATTATTATATAATCCCTTTCTCGTATTAAATATTACTAAGTTTTTCAAGCAATATATTTTAAAACTTTTTATATATTTTAAACTTATTATAATATATTTTACGTCATAGAGAAATAAATTTAAAAATGGAAGAATCATAATACTTGCATACTTTAAAAAATTAAATTTGAAATAAACCTAATATTTAAAATTTCAGAAAAGAAGTTATAGTCATTAAGGACAAGAGTGAACATCACCACCACCATCACCATCACCACAAACACGACCATGGACATCATCACAAACACGGACACCACCATAAACATGGACATGATCACCATCACAAGCATGGACACCACCACGGTCACCACCATGCTCATAAACATGGTCACCACCATGGACATCATCATGACCACAAACATGGTCATCATCACGGACATCATCACGGCCATCATCACGATCATAAGCATGGTCATCATCATGGGCACCATCATGGCCACCACCATGCCCACAAGCATGGTCACCATCATGGTCACCACCATGGACACCACCACCATCACGGACATCACCATGACCACAAGCATGGTCATCATCATGGCCATCACCATGGACACCACCATGCCCATCACCACGGACATCATCATGGCCACCACCACGGACATCATCATGATCACAAGCACGGCCATCATCATGGTCACCACCACGGACATCACCATGCTCACCACCACGGACATCACCACGGTCACCACCACGGACACCATCACGACCACAAACACGGACACCATCACGGTCACCACCATGGACACCACCACGGACATCACCATGGTCACCACCACGGACACCATCACGACCACAAGCACGGACATCATCATGGTCACCATCATGGTCATCATCATGGACATCATCATGGACACCACCACGGACATCATCATGGACACCATCATGGACACCATCACGGTCACCATCATGGACATCATCACGGACACCACCATGGACACCACCACGGACACCATCATGGACACCACCACGGACATCATCACGGACACCACCATGGACATCATCACGGACATCATCATGGTCACCATCACGGTCATCATCATGGACATGGCCACCACAGAAGAGCAGACATCCTGCAGAAGGGTCTCCATGACTTCGATGGTCTCCTTGGATTCCATTTCCGCCGATAAGCGACTGAAAATCGCCAAGTCGGCTGCACCTTGCAAGAAGATCTCTATCCCATCCATGGGCTTAAGTTATTTCTGATGCATGGCCAAAGGGATGTCATTTCATAGTTGAAGCTTACCAAATAGTTCTACTACGAGCATGAACTTTTCCATCGTGATTCGTGCAAATCTAGTCAGTAAGAACTCTTTGCCCTTTGACTGCGTCCCTATTAATTTATTTATTTATTCATATTTAGGTGCGATATTTATAGGATAAAAATGTGTATGCCTGGTTTTCTCTTACTTCTATAGATTTTCAAATGGCTCTAAGGCTTTAGCATGGCTTCCGGCTCCTCTTATTTATTTTATAGTTCTGTGTACTGTTAACTATTTTAAGATAGTTAAGTACATAATGTTCAATAAGATGACATATTTATTGTAGTAGAACGAAATATTTATTGTAGTAGGATGAAATATTTATTGTAATAGGATATTTAATAAATTTTATATTGGTAATTTTTGTTATTTTTTCTTATAAAAAAACAAACATTATTCGATTAAAATTTTAAAAATGTTTTAAAATAGTCAAATGTTGCTAAATGTGTTTAGCAACATTTAACATATTAAAATGATAAAATAAAATTTTAAATAACGTAGTAAAGTAACAGTTTGTCAAAGTTATGAATAGAAATCTTCTAAAAATAATATAATTAATAAGGTAGTAAATAAAAGATAAATAATTACAAATTTATCTAAATAACTTTACCAGATACACATGTTATTACTAACCACCTAGCTCTCACAATCTTTTCAGCAGTGTATCAAGAAAAATCTTCTTCAAAACTACAAAAGATCATAAGAAAAGCATTAAGATAATTTTCAAACATTATATTTAGCAAGTAATACAAATTAGTAACAGTTATAAATATATTACAAAACTACAACTTTTGAACTTTGAAAAAAAGGAATTACGCAATTATATATCCCAGTTTAAAATACTAAAACTTATTTTAAAAAAATAACAAAATTAGTTTTCCACAAATTACAACAGTTACATTAAACGTTTTTAGATAACTAATGCATATTATAAATGATTTTAAAAAATATCAAGTGATAAAGAAAATCAGTTTAAATATATTTCGGTTCCAATGTATAAATAAATTATGGCTGTTTAATAGTACGCTTTAGTTCTACAAGAAAATAATTGCTTTTTGAGACGATTCAAGCAGCGTTTAAATTATATATTTTATATTTTTTCTCAAATAAAATATCCTATAGCAAAAACTGAAGAAACTTATCTAGAAAACTGGTGCTGCACAGTTTACTACTGCTGCATTTTAATTATTTAACCCTCTAATGCATACTGTTACCGTTTGGCAACAAGTAACATAATCCACTTTATTTTATTAAAGTAGAGCTCCATCTCGACAAATCTGTGTTTTATCATGTATTACATTTCATTTTCAAGTTTTAGTTGCTAATAACCCTCATAGGTGACAGTAGTAAAAGTGTATTCAAAATTAAATAGTGAGGTTATTAACTTTTGTGAAATTACTTTTTTTTCGGTATTCCAAGTAATAATATTAGTAATAAATACAAATAAATTGTTTTGAAAAAAGAGTGTTATTTTAAATTATATTTGGTAGTTTTCTAATCATTCTAATCAAAATTGGAAGTTTGTAGTTGGTTTTTACATGAGTTGCCGTTTGGCAACATCATGCATCAAGCGCAACTTTTGTTTGCTTCGAAGCCGATTTTTGGACAGAAACTACTTTCACTTGAATGGATATAACTCTGTTAATTTTATAGATATCAAGACGAAAATGTTCAGAATGATGCTATAAATAGTTTGACAGCGCATAAAATTACCAGATTAGGAAGGAAAGAAATTAATTCTTGTAGTACATCTTTATAGCATAAACATGTGAAATAAATTTTGAATTGTATTTCGAACTGGTTCCAGAGATATAGTGCTTCAAAGTTGGGCAAAAACTGCTCTGCACAACAGATCCTTCAAAATGTACCAGTTTCAATGGCAAAATTCAATGAATTTAATATAAATTTATTATTTAACTGAAATATTAAACGAATTGTTTTAACCATTTAATAAATGTATACCTTTAACCATTTAATAAATGTAAAATATAACCTCTTCCTTCTGCGCATGTTGGAGCATAGTCACAGAGGAGTAATAGGCAATATTAAACTCTCTACTGGTAAATACTACAGTTTGAAGTTTTTATTTTCTTTAAAGCTCAATTTTAGATGTTGATAACTGTCATGAACAATATTTCAAAAATAGGGGGGGGGGGTCGTTTTTTAAGCAATTGTACTGCAACATCCTACATTGTTGCATATATATTTGTACTAGTAGTTATATGAAGTGACGATTTAGCTAAAAATTTCTCTATTTCAATGAGTACACAATTTGTTAGGCTTGCCTAGTCACTGCCTGAGCAGGCTAATTTTCCCTTCACTTCTCTTACAGTTATAGTTAAATACATATCTGAGTAAAAAAATGCATTTAAAAGAACACTTTTTGGACTTATCTGTTTAATAAGTCAGTTGGAAACAATTTACGATGTTTATAGTTTTAATTGGCGAGGACAAAGTATTTACAACTGTTTCTTGTTGCTTTAAAAAAGTATTAGCATATGCAGAAATTATAGCCAAATATAATCCATATAGTTTTACCCATTACTTAAAAGAAATTAAAATTATATTTAAAAAATAATTAACCTTTATACGCCAACGTTCCACCTGTGGAACATATCATTTAATCTCCTTTAAAGCCGGGAATAATTTTAGATCTGAAAAATTAAATTAAACGAAAGCAAATTTTAAAAAATCGCTGTATTTTTTTAGGAGTAAGGCATTGATGCTGTTTAAAGCAACTTTTCCAGTAAAACTCTTAGTCTCATAACCTTAAATCAGCGCCATCTGAAAGGGAATTAAAGGTTTTAAAATCAACATCATTATTATGCAACAAAAAGTACACCATCAAAATAAAACAACCCCTCACCCATTACCGTAAAAAAGGCTGATTCCCACAAAACCATTAGAGTGCGGTGGTCATTTGCTGTCACGCGACCGAGTCATTTCCCATAACATGACGAGACAGTTTCTTCACCCCATTATACAAACAAAAAGGCTTCCTTTCACTCGGAAGAGCGGCCACCAAAGTGCTGACAGTCCACTCCCGTGTAATGAGTGAAGACAGAAAAATTGGCGGAGAAAGTTGGTCGGAGGAAACGTCCCGTGCATTCGAATGAAGGGGGATGGGTTGATAGGGGATGTTCCTAAATGGTTCTGTTTGAAAAACCGCAATTGGTTGATATTGTATTTTTTAGCCATTAAAGAAGAGGTTGGTAACACATTACCTCCACTTTTCTTTAACCCTTTGAGAGATAAAGAAGTACAAACCCGTTTCCGACCCAGCGGTGCAATGGTTAAGAGGTTAGCCTTTGGAGGCTCTGGTCCAGGGTTCGAATCCCGATAAGACATGGCTGTTTGTGTTTGTCAAGTATATGCGGAATACGTGTTCCTTAAATCTGTTGGGTCCGAAAGTCCTGTAGGCGGTCATTGTGCAGTTTCCACGGGTACATGTCCCTGGAGACTATTTCCCTCCCTTTCAGGTACATGTCTAAATTGTGGAGGTGGCGCGCGATGGATGGAAGCATCTGTCGCGTATCTGTGTGGTGTGTCTGTCTTACTTGACAAAGGTTTATAAGCGGGTCTCTGACCAAACACACAACCCTGAAAATATATGTCTACCAAGCATATACCCGTCACTTGACAGTCAGGTTTTCCAACAACACACATAATTTTAAATATATATAAATTTTAAAATTTAAATTATGGAAGAATTACTAATAATCATCTTCTACGGAAATATAAATTTTAAAAATGTAAAGAAATTAAATTTCAGTTAAAAATTTACATTTTGATCTGATTTACATTTGATTTAAGACTTTTTGTCCAAATTAAGACTTTTTAATTTCCTAAATAAAAAATAAATATGAATACAAATGGAATTTCTTTAAAACTTTTCTAAAATGCTGATGGCTCAAGTCTCTCCCTCTCGCTCGTGACAAGAAATAACATCGTTTTGTAATTTAATTTAATGTGGTTTGCAATCGATTAAAAACTTATTTTTCAATTATCTGCCTTAAAAAATTATCCAAGCAAAATAAATCAATCGAATAAGAATCAATAATGCAACAAAAAAAATGTATTTTTAATGGACATAACATGAAATTAAGTTATTTGATTTTATCCATTAAGTTTACACTGTCGTTAATAATTGAAGAGCTTAGTGGAAGAACATGCAACTGACAAAAAGCTGAAAACGAGAAAATAATCGCTTTGACGTCTTTATTTTTCAAACAGATATGTTAAAAAAAAACTTAAACAGAATTTGCTAACCGTAAAAAATATACTAAACTTAAAGTTTTTGAAAAAGGGGGACTAGTTATCGCTTAAGAAGGTACACTCTTAAAACGAACGAGCGATTTTAACTCAGTCTCATTGATTTTCACTCCTCCAGTCTGGAAAATACACATCTCCTTTTGGAGTGGATCCTTTGTGTGTTAAACCTCCGACAGGATCACTCCAAACGAGTGATTTTAACTCAGTCTGAGGTAATATTCACTCCTTTCCAGTGTCGAAAATGCACTTCTCCAACTGGAGTGGAATTCACTCTTTTGTTTTAGGAGTGTAGTAATATATTCATTGACACAAAAATCTAAACTTTTTTAAAAATGTCACTTAGCTCATTCTGTTGAAAGTTCTTCAATTGCAACACGCATAAAGCATTTTTTATTCCCAATTTAATTAAGTTGAGTTATAATAAAAGAAAAGATCATTTTATCACCAACTGTGGAATTTCTTATTTTTAGACTACTTACCTTTGTTCTTATTCGAATGAATTTTAAAAAAATAAATAATAGCAGGTATTGGCATTGGAGCATGTCCATTTGTCCGGGGATTTCTGTTAAAATCAGTTCTATCCATCGAATCTTTTTTAATTTTGTTAGAAAGATTACATCAGAGACCTAACTTTTATACTTTTTTTCGTCTGTCTGTACGTTCGGGATTACATCCGTCTTCTTGGCTATCTACGAAATATCCCAATAATCAGAACACAAACATTTAAGTTTAAGTCATTTAAACAATAGCATGATGAAGTTAATTGTTTTAATGAATATTTAAAGAACATTTTTCTTTCACATAAATCAGTTTAGAATTATATCAGAAAATTGTACACATTGTAATTTATGGCTTGTTCATTATTTATTGACTAAGAAAGTGTCAAAGAATTCCATTTTTATTTTCATGGTTAGCTTTACCTTTACTTATTCATTCGGGGTGTAGGTCTTGTTTGTTATTACTAAATATATAATTTTTTTAAAAATTTTATATCGATACTTATTTAAAGAATAAGAAGCTGGCGTCTTAAGGAAGCTAATGAATTGGCGACATTTTCCATTGGTCAAATGTCGTCAGAACGGATACTATTTTTACTATTATATTTAGTTTATGGACAAAAAGGTTGATATTTCATCCCGATTTATATCCTTACTTCTCTCTCTATTGTATAGATTCAAGTCAAAGTTATTTTTTACGTCATTCTACAAGTGTGTGGAGCAAAAGTAAGTTGAGACATCTATAAAATAATAAAAAATATAAATTTTGGCAAAATTAATTGTCAATGACACTAAATATTCTTCTACAATTTCAAATTATTTTTCGATTTTCGTGGTAGAGGTCCACCTTAATAAAAACTGGTAAAACCAACACAATGTTTCTGTCCTTAGCGTCCCTCAATTTCGGCGAGTGAAGTGAGTCGCGACGCACGCACATGCCACAACGTTTTAAAAGAGCCCCGAGGGCGGGCGCCGCAACATTGACAAGCAGTAATTGACTCAGTGTGACAAGCTCTAAATGTCACGTTATACAAGAGACGGTCCGTTTCGCTTGGCCCGTGATTTGCTGGGACGATGTTGACCATTTCAATTCACGGGTCGTGGATTAGGTTAAATTGCTGATAAAAGAGTGTGGGGTACGTAACGTGTGTGTAACAAATAGCAGTCAGTATTTAATTATTTATTGCATAATAGTTTTCGATACTCATAAACAGATATGCGTATTATGTATATTCTGGAAAAAGAGGTGCCTGAACAAATGGTAAAATTTGCACTATAAATGAAAAGTAGCCTTTTATTGTATTAAAAGTAATAAAAATTATAAAAAAAAGTATGCAACTAAGTAAATAACAAAAAATTTAGACTTGTTAAAAGAAATATCCAATCACTGAAGTTTTCACTAACATTTTTTCTTCCTCTCCAGCAATTAAATCGCATAATTTCTCCGATGCAACAAAAACTACTCCATTTGTTCAAATTGAGTATTTTTTCAAAACAATTACTATGTGTGGAACCTAATTGCTCTACAGAAACTTTAATTCATTCCCATATATTTAAAACTTAATAAAATATTAACTGTACTATTGATTTATTTCATCTACAAATTTTATATTAAAGGACATAATCAAATAATATATTTGATATGAATTAAAACTGATCAATGCGACTCAAGACTTCAGTTGTGAGTGTATTTTTAACCATTAAACCAAATGACAAGTTAGTAATTTATTCTTGATTCACCATGATAGTTAGGCACACCTAAACACATAACACGATATTTCTTCCTACAAATTATATTAAAAAGAAAACACACAACCTAATAAATAATCTAATTCAATAAACACATATTACAACGATCCCCAAGTTTTCCCCCATCCAAAAACCCCTTTAAGAAAAAGATCCAACAGAAGCCGATGCCCGGGGGGTCAGACTTGATGCGGCAAGCCCTTTCAAGCGTACCTGACACAAAATAATCAAGCCGCAAATAAATAATGAAAAAACAACAGGAGAGAGTTCCCCGTCGGATAAGAATGTCATGGGTTCCCCGACGCATTGTCCCAAGTGCAATTATACAGCATTCTTGGTAGGATTAACATGCATTTTTTTTTTCTTGACGGCGAAATTGCTGCTGCCTGAGTGGCGTTCAAGCTATTGTTTTGGTTGACATGGGATAATACCACAGTTTTTGGGTTGGATATTTTTGAGGGGTAGAAATGGTTGGTGGTTTATTGAAATATTGTTTTTTTTTTCAAAATATTCATTCAATTTAACCCTCTAATGCATACTGTTGCTGTTTTTCAACAAGTAACATAATCCAATTGATTCTATTAAAGTAGAGCTCCCTCTCGACAAATTTGTGTTTTTTTTTCATCTATTACATTCCATTTTGAAGTTTTAGTTAATAATAATCCTCATAGAGGTCAGTGTTAAAAGTGTATTCAAAATTAAAGTGTGAGGTTAGTAACTGTTGTGAAATTACGTTTTTGGCAGTATTCAAAGTATAATATTATTAGTACACTAAGTACAAATAAATTGTTTTGAAAAATTAATTATAGTTATAGTATGGTACATATATATTCCAGCTTGTGTGATTGTTCAGAGAACCGCTTCAATTATAGTTAAAGAGGGTTATTTTGAAATATATTTAGTAGTTTTCTAGTCATTATTATCAAAATTGGAATCTGGTAGTTGGTTTTTGTCATATGGTAAAATTTTAAAAATTGAAATTATTAAAATTCTAATGCAGTTTTTTTGCAGTATTTTCCCATAATGCATGAGTATTAAAGATACACATATATTTTTTCGGGATGAAAAAAATTCGTACATTAGGGTTAAGAGATTGAATTTGAATTTGAGAATGAATGCTAATTGTATGTTATTTAAGTGTCTTGTATTGGGTGCATTGGTGACTTCTCGAAATCTTTTCTATATTGAATAACAATACAAAGGTAAAATAGTGTGTACTTTTATTTTAAGTGATTGTCAGTACAGTGTATTTAATACTAAAATACGAAACTTTTGTATGCTTAGGTTTACAAAATACATGCTTATCTACCAATTACTAAGATAAAATTGAATCTGAAAACGGAGTATCATTTGTAAGTGTTTTTAATTTTATTTATATGTCTGTATAGGTTTTTTTCATAAATTGCGAATTTCTAAAATATCGAATGTTCAATGTCTCACTAACAATTTGTATATTCAATAATAATAAAGGAAATAAAATTTTATTTGATATCGAAAAGTATAGGGGACATTTGAACAAAGTTTAAAACTAAAAATACATTATGAGAGAAAGAGAAGAGAACCAAAAACGCACTTAAGTCATTTTTAATAGGGAAAATGTTTTTAAACTGTGAACCTATTTATGTTTTAGTTTCGAAAATATATACTCATCTTCAAAATAATTTTTCAACGAAAGAAGCACTCAGCTTATATAATAAAAAATAGAACTGTACAACTCAAAACAACATTTTTTAGATACCGTTAAAGACCTTTTTCCGTTAAGACCTTCTCTGATAATGATTATTGTAAAAAGTGTTTACATAAGTATGACTAATCCAGGCATCAGATGCTTTAAATGTCACTTAACCTCGACCATGAATAACGTTAAGGAAATGTCACTGTTGAATGAATCTTCAGTTTTGCTTCACTAATTACCTATTTGAATCTGTCAGCGTAATTTATAAAAAATATCTGTAATTAAAACTATTAACCATAAATTCTAATAATTATTTATAATATATATTCAATTTTATGAACAAGGAAAATTACATACTTTAATAAAGTATAATGTATTTATTTATGTCTGGATTGTGTGTAATTGGCAGATTGTGAGTAAATTATGTATATTATTTAAAACCATAATTAATTTGATTTTTGATAATGTAACAACGTAAAATTATACCTTTTATCCTTTGACTATTAAATGAATATTAATATGGCGTGGTTAGTTTCTTTGAGAAAAATTTTGTGACAGTAAATTAATGGTCTTAGAAAATGTGTTAGAATATTTTCATTCACATTGATTAAAATTAATAAAATATTTATAGGATGTCACATTAGTTTTACATTATATTTAATAATAACTACTTTTTACCAATTTTAAATCATGAGTATTAAAGAGAAGACTTTGTTTCAAGCTTGCTATTTTATTTTTTAATAGTTAAGGTGGTAAAGTAAATACTTAATCCTCATGGAATTATTTATTTATATAATTTATATTTTCATACATTTTAGTAGAACAGGGGAAAACTTAAATAAATTATTAGAAAGTAAAAAAAATACAAGTGAAACTGTTCCCTTGTAAAAAAATAACAAAAACATTTTTACGTTAATTCTATCGTGGGTAAAAGTTATAAAAATATAGATAAAATTTTATTTTGAAACAAACTTTACTGTTGCAGATGGAAACAACAGCACAAGTTTACGTATGTAGTTATAATGCTTTTTTTCCCTTTCCAGCTTAAATTAGGTTTGTACGATGTTCTATTGGTTGTAAGGTTTTAAAACTTCATTTGCAAATCACGGACTACAACAAGTACCGTTCTCATATAACGAGTAGTAAAATTGGTCATAACGTAATTAGCCACCATATCTATCGTATGACTAGTACAGAAATAACAAAATATTTAAATTATGTTGTTCAAAGGAAACAAAATATACTTAACTATTTTTTTAGATGTAAATTTTTTTTAAATTGTATAAATATTAATTGGCAAAATAATACATATTTTCAAAGTTATGGAAAAAGTAATTTTAATATCAAATTAATTTGTTGTACAATTTTTTTAGCATATTTGACATAAATGTAAAATGATTGACAGAACAAATCGAATTTGTTTCCAATTTCCGGAATATTCAATGGTAATTAAAGAACATTTCTTCAAAAGTTCAAATCTCGGATGCAGTTTATCTTTTATACGGCTGACACCCTTTTAAAAGTAATGATAAAAATGAGGTTTTTAACTAAGAACATGTAACAAATTACGCAATAAAAGTGTGTAAGTAGTTGATTATATCAAGTTGTGAAAGTAAAAGTATATCATGCGGAAAATTTAAAAGACCCATAAATGAGGTCTAGCTATTCAAAGTAGTTTTACTTAAAATCTAGTATATACTTTGCCAGTGGCCTAAATCGTTAATCTAGAAAGTTCTAAAGTAAGTTTACCATGAAGTGCAATGTATCAGAGAGTTTATAATTATATTAGACAAAATCTAAATGCGTAATAGTTTTGAATTGGCAGAATTGTGGCTGAGCGGTTATGCGTTCTGATAAGTAAGGAGTTAGTCGAGACTATGCATGCGTAAATACTTCATCGAAAAAAATATATCTATATACAAGTCTATATTTATTCAAGGCTTTAAGATAAGTAATGTTTTATTTGTTTGGAAATGAAGGAACAAAAAAAGAATGGTAACAGATTAATATAAATTATCCTAGCAGTTTAAAATTAACTACGTTTTTTTTAATTTGCCTGGACAATAATTATTTAAGTGTCCAGTTATTTAACAGTGAGACAAATACAACTTTAAAATCGTATAAAAACCAAATTCACAAGGCAACTTCACCTTAAATTATACACTAAAAAAGGAGATAAAAACCAAGTTTTAAATAGCATAGCATACATTACAAATAGCATATTTACATTTTCCCATTTATAATAAATATTTTGATGCGGCATCATTTACCTTTATACAACGCATTTCAAGCTTTAAACTTTCTAAATATATCATTCACCACATCTGTTGGATTATTCCTAAAACGCCAACACCCAACAAAAACTCAAAGTATCCTTTAAGACCTTCCTTCGGCAATTCAAAGAAAGTGACACAATAAACATGCTAATTTCGTTTTTGCCGCTGTTGGATCATCCCGGCAATCTTCTCGCGTATCACCTATTCATCCTTACAGAGAAAATAGACTTACAGGGAAAGTGTAATGATACACGGGACATTAACTTTGGCCGTACGTGTTCCTTACCCCGATGCTGTTGTGATTTGATAGAATTGTAACTATTACTAAATTCAATTTGAGTAAATTGAAGTTTTTGGAAATATAAAAATAACTTAAATCAATGGAGATACTTCATTCTAAGTAAAATCTTTATTATATGTGTGTTTTTATATGTGTGTCATGTGTTTTGGATTTTGTATAGATATTTTCTTATGTATGGTGCTTCCATAACAAAATAAAATAACTTTAAAAATGACGTAGTTTTCGTAAATCATTCGTATTTTTCCTGGAAACTGTATATAAATTGTCAAAGACTAGAATTTTCGGTATTTGAAAAAATGCACAACACCTAAACAACACAAAATGTATTAGTTAAATATAAACTCATCTAAAATAGTTTGAAATACTTTAAGTCATAATATACTCTCTCCTACATTTGGAAAAATAATATGGGAAATATAATAGTATATAGGAATATTAACAGTACATAAGAAAATCCTATAGTTGTTTTCAATCCCGTGACAGAACAATCAAAAATCCAATTTTTAAATATGAATAGTTTAAATAAGTCTTATATCTTCGAATAAAACCTAAGCATTTCACTATTGTAAAGTCATTTATATCAATTAAATTTTTGATCAAATTATCTCATTTATATCAATTTAATTTTTGAGCAAATTGTCTCATTTAAACAATTTTCTAATGGAACACAAATTGAATCGAATGACCCAAAAAAATTTTAATGAAAATACTATGGTCATAGTATTAAGCAATTTATCAGACTGATTTTTTCACAGAAAAGCCATTTAAAACTTTTTCAAATCAATCCAGAAAAACCTGGAACGGTATCATGGGCGATTTCTCTTTGGTTCAACAATAAGGTTTATTACACCTTTTCTTGTATCGAATCTTTTATTTTTATTTTGTTGACTAAGACGGGACAAGGAACAATATCAAACATTTGAAGTTTTCTGATTGAGTAACTGTGAATTCATATTAAACGTTATATTTTCAATATTAGAAGGATAAAGGTTTTTGATTTTATTTTTCCTTGATGTAATCTTAAAATAGTTTTGTAACAATGTTGTAGCGTTAATGGATCCTAATGAATCTGATCTGGTTTCAGATATAGCCTTCATTTGTATCTTTAATTATAGTAAACAAATTTTCTAACAATTATGCTAGAATATTTCCTTCTTTTTTAATTACTTTTCCCTTTTTAATAGGATGATTTAGTGAACAAATATACATTAAAAATTTTATCTTATTTTTTTATTACCTGAAAAGTATGCTACATTAATTTAAAGGATTAGAAAACAAATAATTTAAATTTATGTTTGCATATCTTATGACATCTATCTTTATTTTTAAAAAAACACAATAAAAAGGGTAGTTAAGCTGAATTGTTAATAATTCTACAAGAATAATATTATAAATAAATACAGGCACAAAACTGTAATAAACTAAATAATCTTTTTTCGTGAATATTCTTTTAACCTATAAATCAGTTGACACCATAACATAAGTAATCAGTTGTAGAAAAAATAGAAAATATTATTTTAGTAAAGATAAATACAATATGAATAAAATAATAAAATCCAATATCAAGTTATATATATATATATTTGTTCAGGGTAAATAAACATGAATGAAAATTGTGGTCTGGTACTTTGGCGTATACAAACTTTTATCCTCAACTGAGCGGGGCTGCTTTTTAACGGACCAGAAACAATTGGTACGCAAATTTTGTAGGTTTTTACTTAATACTTCTAACAAGTATATTTTAGCATAATACTTCTAACATGTCTATTTTAGCATGCTCTCTTTAATATTTAAATTCGAAATATTTTTTTAAAAATGATAGGTATGTATGATGTCGATATTTCCCTGATAGCACAGCAGTATTGGGCAATCTCGGCTCATACACATCGCCCAATGCATAATAGACTACGTTTTACCGACGCTGGGCAATATCGAGGTGCAATATTGGTTTGAATATCATATGAAAAAAATTTGCAATGCAAAATTCTTGATTTAAAAATATTGCGAAACATAATATTTGAATTGAAAACTTGCAAAATACTATAGGATTGCAGTAAAATTAAGTATTGCACTTTTCGTAATTTCCAGTAAGAAACCTCAAAGAACGGGGAAATCTGATTAAAATCGGTAGAAAATTTTCGATTTCCTCCAATATTCTCCAAGTTTGGCCGATACTCATGCAACATGGGCCAAAATTGTTGTGCTACCTGGACTATCTGTCCGTTTGCCTGTATGTCCGTCTTTTTATACCACTTCATCCCCTCCTCCTACCGATTGCGGTTTTATCAATCAAATTTTGCAAAAAATAAATTTAGTTAGAAAGATGTGACATCAGATGCTTATCTTATACACTTTTTGTCCGTCCGTATGACTTCCAGATGGACATCTGTCTATCTTTCCTTCGATTGCCTTCTCATTTGAATAGCATGGAAATTTAATTTTTATTCATTTCAATCGCTGTTTCTGAAACAACATTCACGTCTTCATTTATTATACTCATATATTTTAAACAAATAAAGCATATAATTCATACAATTTAAAGAAAAAATTATTTAATTGTATACACATTTTAATGTGACAATTGATGTATTGTGCTTTAATCTGGGTATAATTTTAAGTAAATATTCATTATAATTCAAGATGAACTGGTATAATATTTGCGTTTAAAAAACAACTTATAAATTTATGATTTTTGCTTTCAAAAGTTGGGATTTTTTAAATTTTTGATTTTTTACAACTATGCACAAACGACCTTTGTTTAGTAGATGTGCCACTGTTACACCATAAAATTCAATTGAAATCAAAACTACAGACGATTTTCCATAATCATTACATTTTACCGATACTTAATCTATCCGCATGTAATGCCATACAGAGATCGACGAAAATATTTGATTTTTTCACAAACTTATTTGAGTTATAGCAAACATTTCCCCAAAATAAAAATTTCAATTCACTCCACTATGAGTCTCAAAATGATTAGCTGAATAATTCAGGAAACAATACCATGACTACTCTATTTTTTATATATCACAACAAAAATAACTTCTCATATTAATTCGCTTGCTACAAGAAACAATGGAAATACCTTCGGCAAAGCTCTTAAGCTTCTGACCTCGCAGACAGCAAATAAGTGTTCACCTGCATCTCAATCAGACCGCGTTCGAATTAATTACTATCGGAATTCCCATCTACAGGGGAACGGAAGCGAGACGGATGCCAATTAACCGATCACTTTTTAATGAACTTTCTCCTCGCAGGCAGAAGCCTAATTTTCAAGATTACTGTGTCACTTGGCGTCATGCCTGGTTGACGGCGCCAAAAAAGATGGCGGCCGCGAAAGTGATACTACGCCAAGCGTGGAGCAGAGCTTTATGGAAAGGGAAAGTTCGGAAATCCTAGTGCGAATGTGTGCTAGTGAATACATCAGTCCACTGCTAAAAATTTTGTACTTAGGGGGGAAAAATCTGCAGCCATAGTCCACCTACTTATGCTGTTGCACCAAACTGGACTAAATGGGTACCCAGTTTAGACAAAAATTTAAGTCCTGATTTCTGAGTCCGACAAAAGAAGCTACTAAATTCAAAAGCTTTTCAAACAGTAACAAAATGTAACTCTAAATTTCATTTTTTTTTATTTTATCGCTTTCTCTAATCTAAATACATTGTAAACTATTTCTGCAAAAATACATCATTTTTTACCTAATTTGGCCGCATATTGCAGTATTTGATTGCCGTTGGTGCTGTAAATACATTTTACCGAACTTTCTTAGTCTGATAATGGTGGCTCTGTCGTTAGGATGCTAGCCTTTGGAGCTCGAATCCCGACCCCAGCAGCGAATTCCAATTTTTTCCTTAAATTTTAGTAAAAAAAAGATATTTTACCCTTGTTTTTTGCCATTTCATTCTGGATGCATAATGAATCTCTTTAACAAATTTTAGATTTTTTAAAAATAAAAAATAAGAAGCTGGGGCTGAGAGGCTAACAAAAGTACTCTAAGTGATCTCCTAATTGGTTTGAGCATTGTAAATCATAGTTACGACGCTTGAAAGTTACAGCACCAGTGCAAGCGTTGCATTTACCAGAACTGCTATATTCAGATTAACGCCTTTTTACGCTGTATAAAACACAAATGTTTCGTCAATTTGTGTAGTAACCTGTAATTCGAGCAAGATACTTTTTAAAAAATAATGTTACATTTTAATGTATTTTTACAACTTTTTCTAAATAGCTTTGATGTGATAGAAATTCCAATTTCGTTGAACAATTTTGTAATATCTTAACTTATTAGGTTAAAGGGAAAGAGAAAAAACATTGTTATTTTTTAAATTTTAATAAGTAAGTTTATTTTTTACAAACATTTACAAAAAAATGTCGTTAACCTTACATGCATTGAAAATAATTTAAAAAATTAATATTGAAACTGTCTGCTTCATTTAACATCTTTCTTTTAACAGAATAGTGATTTGTAGTGTAAATAATAGCTGTTATTATCTTAAATAATTATTTGTATTAATTGGTTTAACTACACTTTTAAAAATAATAGTCCAAGGTTGAACCAAATTGCGGTTCAAAGTTGTTGCAACCATGACTTGGTAGACTGCTGAATCATAAAACGGTATTTTCAAATTGCGTAACTATGGTAAGAGGTTGAACCATATGCAGGATTTTAACAAAACGTAACTATAGTAAAATGTTTAACCATAAATAGGGTCTCCCGATGCATAGCAATAATGAAAGGTTGAACCATACTTGTTTTTTGTGTATTCATGAATTAATAAAATATTAAATAATATTTGTATCAGGATGTCACTCACACAGTAGATTTTTAATGATGCATGTAAATTCAGTATAAACTTCATAAATATTTATTTTAATCTTTAAACAAGGTAAAGAAAATAGTTATATTAAAAAATTCTTTAAATTATCTAATGCATTTTTTTAAAATAAAGGAACGCTAGTGAAAAAAGCAGAATTTCCTACGTCGTACGAAAACGCCGTCGGGACTTTGGACTCCACTGACTTAACGAGAACGGACTCCACTGACGTACTCGGGCCCATCCGTAATGAATTGAGGATTTTTCTACTATTTCCAGTACAGATATCCTATTTATAGTATGATTGGCAGTAGGTGGGATTCAAACACCAGCATTCCAGAGAGGGTTAAATTTCTATGCTGATAGGGTAGGGTAGGTACAGATACATCCCGGCTTATGTGCTTGATCAGAGACCCGCTTATAAGCCTTCATCAAGTAAGACAGACACAGAAAGAGTTTTTACTGTCACAAAGAAAGGAAGTACACACAGGGCAAAGGCGGGAATCAAATCCGCACCCGTTACAGTTCGCAGACATCCGGCCTGCGATGCTAACCACTCGGTAATCCCGGCCCCTCTAGGCTGATGCCATAACCACTCGGCCACGGACGGGCCAATTCTCAAGCAGAAGCAATACTACTAATGGTGTCACCGTTTCAGTAAACAGCTAAATTATCGGTTACAGTTAGTAGAAGTTGAACCAATTTTTCATGAAAGCAGGTCTATTTCCAGAATGTGATATTTGGTTACATTCTATGGTGTATCTACCAGAAGTTCTTGATTTTTCTCCACTATTTGGTTCAACGTTGAGCTGAATATTTTAACAGTGTACAACATGACATTTAAAAAAAATTATAACATGAAATATTTTAATTTTTACTGTTAATAATCTACACGAAATAGAAGGTAATGAAAGTGTTCTGTGATGGGATGAAAAAAAACTGCAATGGAGATATTGTGTTTTCTACACGTTTCAGTTTTAGAGGGTGCTGTTTCGGAAAAAATTATTTGCAAACATTTGTCTGTCTGAAACCGCTCTACAGCTCAAACTAGAAGAGCTACGGAAATCAAATTTGATAAAAGAGTTCAAAATACCTGTCAGACGTCATAATAACGTTTCCGAGAAATTAAAGAAACGCAAGGGATAGTTACCATAAAACTTAATCTTTGGTTTTTAAAGGTAATGCTGGAAAATGTAAAATGTACAAATAAGTAAATGTAAAGATATACAAAATTCAATTTTGTAAATGAGTTTCCAGTACCAGTTGGAAGTCAAAATAAGGTTTTGGAGACAATCGAGCATGCGCGTAAGGCAGCTGACATAGTCATTTAAAGTTTTAAAGAGAGTTATTGAAATTTGCTTTGTGAGATATGAAACTGCCTTTAAAAGTGTGTATCGGTTTATTGAGTGGGTAATTATAAGTCTGGAAGTGTTCCCTAGTTAACTGTTCTATAGTCAATTCTCACAGTGAAAAGAATTTTTAATGCTAATTATTAAATTTTTGCATTGAAATCAATCATAAACTTGAAAGTATTAGTGTTAAAATATTCTAAAAGAATCCACTTTAATTAGTTTTAATCGTTTTTCGGGGATAGTCTAAAAGATTTTGTTTATTATATGCTAATTATTTCTAAAGTATATCAAAGTTTATTTTAAGCAGGAGTACCTTTAGTAATCAGAAAATAAAATTAAGTTTAAAATATAGACGCAGATTAGATGTAAACGTACACCTATGGCACTTGATCATACAAAGTTTAGTCTTGAGGTTTATTATACGCATTCATATATCATAAAAATATTTTTTTCATTAAAATGATTGTTGATTAATTCTTATCATAAAAGTTGGCAAGGTCAAAATATCAATCAGAAACTTGTAAAACTCAGTAAATTTAGTAGACACCTTTCGCTTAATGTGTACTAGTTCTATTAGTTAGATAATTTTTTGGCATACTTTCTCTTTCTTTTAGTTTCTAATACATAAACGTTAACTCAGAATAAAAACCCCTAAGTATCACCGTAAACATACATACATAGCACATATTCAGTTTACTACCATTTACTTTACTTATAAGACAAAAGCTACTGTCATTCTAAAATTATTTGTATGAGCTTTGCTTTCAGAAAATGTGCAACTGAAATGTTATTCCATTAGTTCTCATTTCCTCTTTCTTTCCAAAGAAATTAAAACCAAAACTTCTAGTAACAAACCTCACAACCTCTGGTCCTCAAAACCTTTGGTAAATTGATAAAAAAAAATTAAAAATCTTATCTAAAAGTATTTAAAACTTAATTGTATAGTGCGTCTCAAAAGTTTAGACAAAAGACATTTTGAGTCACAAAATTTTACTGAAAAGGTTTATTTGAAAAAAATTTTGGTAGTAAGGATAAGGCAAGTATATGTAATTAAAAATAGCATGAATCACAAAGATAACAGCCAATAATAAATTTTAATTGGATTAATTGTAAAAAGTACCCAAAAAATCTGTCTCATAAATATAGACAAAATCGATTTAATGTCATTTAATGATCTATTTTTGCTCTTTTTTTGCTAGAATTATATTTCTGTTTGATATGATAAATAAAAAAACACGTTTTACCGTTGAATTTTAACCATTTTGTACCACTCCTGGTCCAATTACATACTAACAGTTAATCAAGCCATTTTTGCTTTTTTAAGGGGAAATATTGCTGGCGATTAGCATAATACATATTCTAATTAGATGTAAATAACGAATATATGCCTAAAACAACAGTACCGAAACGTTTTGCCACCGATTCGTGCATTTGAAGACACGTAATGACACATTTTCTGATGAAAAATGGCACTTTTTAAAATTTAGAATAATCAAAAAGACAAAAAAAAAATTCTGTTGTGCACCGTAACACAATGTCGAGTTTGCCTCCCCTTCAAAAAAGCCAAAAAGTTCCAAATTTTAACCCAAAACCACCCCCACACCATTCGATATTTCTCCTCAAATTTGCTATTCTCGAGTGTGGAAACACCGGTTTTTTTCAAACCGGTGAAAAAGAATCAGTTTTACCGACAAGATAAAAACCGTTTTAAGGATACTCAAAAACCGGTTTTAAAAACCGATTTTTTAAAACATGATTGAATTTATAAGCTCGTTGGATTGAATGAGTGCACACGTTTTCGGCTGCCTATTTCTTGTCTCTTTCAGGAGCTTTAACCCAGCCAACTGTGTCTCGTAACTTAGAATCCTGGTCAAGTGACGAAAGTCAAAACTTACCTCTTGTAGAGTAGTTCTATAGCGAAGTTCATTCAATCATATCTAAAACTTTAACCACTTCCTATTAAAACGGTTTTTAAAAAACATCGGAGTATCGAACCGGTTTAAATTAAACGATTTTAAAAAAAATTCTTATCGGTTAAACTGGTTCTTTTTCACCGGTTTGAAAAAACCGGTGTTTCTAAACTCTAGCAAATTTGAGAGAAATGTCGAATGGTATAGGGGCGAATTTGGATTAAAATTTGAGACTTTTTTGATATTTTTGAAGGAGGAACAAACTCCACATCGCGTTACGATGCACAACAGAATTTTTTTTTTGTCTTTTTGATTATTTTAAATTTTAAAAAATGCCATTTTTCATCAGAAAATGTGTCATTACGTGTCTTCAAATGCACGAATCGGTGGCAAAACGTTTCGGTACTGTTGTTTTAGGCATATATTCGTTATTTACATCTAATTAGGATATGTATTATGCTAATCGCCAGCAGTATTTCCCCTTAAAAATGCAAAAATGGCTTGATTAACTGTTAGTATGTAATTGGACCAGGAGTGGTACAAAATGGTTAAAATTCAAAGGTAAAACGTGTTTTTTATTCATCATATCAAACAGAAATATAATTCTAGCCAAAAAAGTGCAAAATTAGATCATTAAATGACATTAAATCGATTTTGTCTATATTTATGAGACAGATTTTTTGGGTACTTTTTACAATTAATTCAATTAAAATTTATTATTGACTGTTATCTTTGTGATTCATGCTATTTTTAATTACATATACTTGCTTTATCCTTACTACCAAAATTTTTTTCAAATAAACCTTTTCAGTAAAATTTTGTGATTCAAAATGTCTTTTGTCTAAACTTTTGAGACGCACTATATAATGCTGATAAAATACGCAGTTACTGATGTTACCAGTGTGGGAAAGAGTAAGGCAAATTGCAATGGATCATTTAACACCATGTGTAATGTGTACATCTCGAATAATCAAAATATAACCTTTTTCAAAAAAGAATTTAATTCAAAAATTAAATATATTTTGGAGAAAAAAATTATTTTATCAAATTTATCATTCTGTATGAAATTATCATCCGTTGAAAAATATTTTTGTTATTATAAAGCTGTCTACTTTTATTTAGATAGTATGTTTACGTTATTCTTCAGGATGAATGGGTTACACGCATAAATGAAGCCTTAGTTTTTAGAACCATTTAAGAACTATTTTATATTTTACTTTAAATACATCAATATTATCTTTAAAAAAATTATAAATCGAAAAATATAACTACTTAAGGGTGACGGAAAAATCTGGACAACGAGTCTAAAAAACAAAATGTCTCAATGTTAATCTAATGGGAAAAAATATTTTCTAAACCCCATTTATCTAGTTGTATTGAATATTTTTACAAACTGTGCATTAACCGTAGCCGACGCCAACGTACGGGTCTTAATAATTCCACTATTTCAAATTGATTCGAATATTTTGTGTAAAATTATTTATTGAAAATTTCAAATATATACGAACCAATATCATTATTGTCGGGACCAGTAAATAAGCTACAGTTATCATATAAAAAAATCAGTTCATAAAAATATTCAATACAGCTGGAGAAATGCAACATAGAAAATATTTTTTCTCCATTGTATTAACACTGGAAAACTTTGGTTTGGTGGCAAGGGACCAGCAGGCTCATTTCCCCTTAAATAAAAATGTTTCTAAGAGAAAAGAAACACGTTTACGAAAAAATTACAATCACCACCTAAAAACATAACTAAGATATAGAGTAATATCCAGAGACATAACATAGAGTGGACTGCGCATTGGCAAACCTAAAGTGTCCTAAACATCTAACTTACACAGTCACATGACTGTGTCGCGTTTGGCTCGCATCTATGGCGAGTTTACCATTTGGCGAGTTTTTCCACAACGACCTGAACACAGAGGCCGACAATCTAATGTTATGATAAAGAAGCTTGGAAAGGAGCAAGGATGAATCGCTAGTATTTTAAGATCCTCTTAATAGATATCAGATTATTTCTTTGATTTTGTGAGTCTATTTAAGATTACTTGAACAATTGAATGTGGACTCTTTATTAAAAATTAATTTAAAAGAACATTAGTAGGTTTATGTAGAGTGTTGCTGTAATATAAGTTAGTAATTGACATGGTGAACATTTTCTGTCGTCTCTATAACTTTCGTTCTAACGGTCCGATTTTAAAAAAAAATCAATTTTTTTTGGAAATATTGCTTCTTCCTTTATTTCACCTGGAATAAATCAACTTTCTAAAACACATCAATATATTCCAAATTCAGCAAATGTTCTACTTTTTAAATATAAATAACTCAAACACGATTGCAAAAACAGGTTTCGTTTTGACCAAATTGTAAAAAAATATTCTACTTCTAAGCTGTCTAATGTTCAGACCATTAATTTAATTGATTTGGCCCAAAATATTTATTATAATTAGAGTTCTAACAACGTTGATTTAATCATGGATATGATTCTTCAGTATAAAAGAGCTTTTAGAATAAATTCCCTCGATAGAAATTATAGTTTATGAAGAACACACAATTACTAAAGGTATGCAGAACTAAATAAATTTTACCCGTAAAGTGTGACTAATCCTTTTTTATACCCCTCTTTACAATTAGGAATTCACAAGCATTTGGCATCTTGCACAAAACGTTACTGAATTAAGAGTACAACATTCACGATTCATGCTCAGAGATTAAAAGAATGTAATTAAATATTTATTATAAAAGCCAAAAGAGAAAAATACCAACAATGCTCAAAAAATCGTGTGCAAAAACATTAAAAAAAATTCAAGCTGCCGTGATTGGTAGAAACCCACGTGACTTGGGTATTGATGGTAGTCTCCACTTCGGTTTGCTAGCTGATATTCAGGTCTGGCAACAATTTGGAATAGTTCGTAACGAAACGGTAGCGTTAAGTTGCCATATGTAGCAACCTTTCCCCTCTTGGCGATTTATGATGTTTAGGACATAATGCTAATCTGCAAGGGATGGCGGTTTTCCAGAAAAAACCGGTTTTCCATTTTCCATCGGTTTTTCCCCAAAAAAATCGGTTTTCGGTTCCAAAGGGCCTCATACAAAAAAACCGGTTTTCATTCAAAACCGGGATCACCGGTTTTTGAAAACCGGTTTTGGTTTTCCATCCCTAAGCTGCTTTACTATTAATGCGCAGTCCACTCTATGTTATGTCTCTGGTAATATCCATGCATTAGATTCATTTTGATAATGGTAAATCAATTGGACGAAATCGCCAAAAAACGGTGAGAAGACCCTAAATCTTAGTTATGCTTTGGTTTGGTTTGGTTTGGTTTGGTTTGGTTTGAATTATCGTCGCACTAGAGCTACACGAGGGCTATTGGCGACGGGCGTCGTATTTTAGAACCACAGTCAGGTGACGAGCCAACACCTGAATAGGCACCCAACACAACCGTTAAGGGCGACATCGTACGCAGCGTTAGGACTTTGAAGGATATTTTACGTGCACTCCCTTACACGGGGTATTATTCGTCGGACATTTTTGGCTGCACGGGCCGTTTACAGGTCGGCAGCTATTTTGGCGATGCCCGGACCCGAACCTGGGACCTTCCGCCATGCTAAGCGAGTGCTTAACCGACTGGGCTCCCCAGCCCCAGTTATGCTTTGGAGAAGGCGAGTTTTGCAACTACACACTTCAATTGAACTCAATTGTTATAATAAGTTACTAAAGAATACCTGTCAAGTTCCTAGCAACTTTTTAAACAAAAGTGCAGCTAATATTATCCTTTAATAAGGCTATCATGACGCAGTGGATTAAGTCGAAAATTGATTAAAACAACTTTGAAACGAGAAAATTGTGGGGAAGTGTGCTACGCGGTCGTACCATGATACAAAGGAACACGCTGTGTTTGGTTGTTGGTTTCGATTCTAGTATAAAAGCGAATCTCAGATTCGAATATGGTATCAGTCTCACAACAGCTGAATACCTAGAAACAGGATACATTTTGGATACTGCTTTCTGAAACAAAGGTATAATTTGTCTTGATAGCTACTATTAGTTTAGAAAAAACTTAGAAATGTAAGATTTTCTTAACTTGGTAAATTAGTGCAACAATAAGTATGCCTGATAGCTTTTCATAAAATTTAATTGATGTGTATTTATTTTGTGAAAAAAAATTATTTATTATAATATTTTCTACTTTAATTAAAATTTATATCGCATTATAATACCTTTAAGAAATCGTAAAATATTTAACATATTCATTACTTTCTTAATGACACTGTAACAAAACTTAGATATTCGGCTCTATACTTTTTGTAAATGTTTATATAGTGCAAAAGTTTGTATTCATGCAGCATAGATATAATTTTTATACAACAAAAATACTTCAAAATATTTCCCATTTGAATTTAATTAGAATTTCAGCTCTTTTCATCACTTTAATTTTTTGGATATTCATGGATAGTAGTATTCCCTAGTTTACTGTTCTAAATTCAATTCCCACAATGAGAAGAATTTGTATTGCTAATTATTAAATTTTTGCATTGCAATAAATCATAAACTTGAATGTATTAGTCTTAAAATATTCTATAAGAATCCACTTTAATTAGTTTTGATGGTTTTTCAGGGATAGTCTAAAAGATTTTGCTTATTATATGCTAATTATTTCTAAATTATATCAAAGTTTATTTTAAGCAGGGTGTACCTTAAGTAATCAGAAAATATTGAATATTAAGATAAATTAAGTTTAAAATATAGACGCAGATTAGATTTAAACGTGCACCTATGACACTTGATCATACAAGGTTTAGTCTTGGGGTTTATTATAACTTGGGGTTTAAAATAACAGTCATCATATGACGCTTATAATATGATCATTGTTATTTTTATCATCTTTCTATTTTTAAACTTTAACGTAACATTTTTGGACGATTGAAATCTATTTATTGAATTACAAAAAAAAAACTATATTTTATTTTAAACAGCGACATACTTTAAATTAAAAAAACAATGATTAACAATCCATAACCTCCGTGTAATTCTATTAAAATTCATTATTAAAAAAACATAAAAAAACATTACACAATCAAGCATGATATAATTCGCAATGCTTGAATACATCGCAATGCATCTGATGCGGTCCGCAGGAAGCTGCTTTTAATCCTCCTGTCAATTATTATTTGTTTTAATCCTTTTCGTTGTCATGAAATTTACGATACATTTTTCAAAAGGAATAGGTTAATAGTATTAAACAGTAGTTAAAGTATTACAAATTATTTTATTTTAAGAATTTCCTCTAGTAAAGAGGAGTTAAAATATTAGACTACGTTTAGCTTTAATATTTCTATCGCTATATTGTATTGCCCTATTTGATGTTTTTAACTATTAAGAAACATGAAACTTGAACAATTATGTGTTAAGGATTGTTAAATTGTAAGGATTTTCCATAGAGCTATTCGAAAAATTGGCAATTGCTACCTAAATTACTCTTACTTTAGTTACATATATTTTAAGTATGTGTTGTTTTCATAGTTTTTTAATCAAAAAGTTGTAACTAATCAGTATAAAATGAAATTAAGTATTTTATAAAGTATTAATAGGGTTTCATGCAAATTTTATAATTTCTAAATTTTCATCAAATGAGCTAAAAATAATTAGCAATTATAATTTGAAAAAATTACTTTTATATTTTAAACTTAATATTACTTAACATTTTATACAATTAAAACTTAAACCTGAATTTCAAGTTTTCTCTTGGATAAGAATACGTTTAATGAGAATACAATATAAAATTTTAAAACGTGAAGTTCAAGTTGACTACAGTTTCATTGTATAAATTGCCCCGTAAAATTTATTATGTAACAAAGTACCAACTTAAACAATATCAACGTCAATAATTATATAAACCAATCTAAACTAAATTGTTAGTTCCCACAAATAAAAAACGTTAAAGATGCCACAAAAAAATTCTTAATCCCTTTAAACATTTGTAACAATATCGCTACTACTACGAATGCTTCCGTTATTCTTATTAAAATAATCCCAAATGGCAAATCATCCCTTTAAAAACTGATGGGAGAAACTTAAGTATTAGCTTTCAGGGACTTTTAGGGAGTATTTACTTCTCTTTGTAGTTTTTGTATTACATTTTTGGTAACGTACTGTACTTTTTTTTGAAGAATTGCAATTTTTTAAGTAGATGCAGGACAGGTTAATATTTTTTTACAATTTTAATCTTTAAAGCGATATAAAAAATAAATATTTTAATAAATGGCAAAATGTAGCAATAAATTGTCATAGATTAATTATATTAGTAAAGAAAATGTAGATTGACATCGACTTAAGATTATTTAAAATAAAGTATATTTTAAAGTTTTGCTAAATTATAATAGTTGGAGAAGAGTACATCAATAGAATTAACTAAAACCCTCAAAGTTTAAGCGGTATTTGGTTTGGTTAATTTTTATTTCATTTTATTAAACACAAAGCGCATTAAATTATTAATGAATTAATTAAACTTATTGAAATTTATGAAAAAAATAATTTTGGTACCAAAATATATATCGATAATTTATTTCGTAAACCAGCCTTAAAAAAATTGTTAATTCCCTAACATCACAAGAAACTCCCAAAAACTCATGCTTGAGTAATTTCATAATAGATAACTTACAATTCTTCTCCCAATAACTCAAAAATAAAACGAGACCAAAACATTTGGTGAAGGAAGTTTTTAGGACTCTCGTGCCAGGGCACGAGTTAGCAGTGGCAATCATGCAGTGCGAATTAGCTTTTGTTCGTCGAGGTCTGTCATGCACTATAAAAGCAAAATGAACCGACTCTCACTTTCATAAGGATCACGAAAACTAAACTAATCACCAAAAAAAAGCTCAGTTTGGTTAAGAGCTTTGATTCTCTTGGTTTGGTATTTTTAAGTTATTGTTGAATAGGGTGGTAAAACTTCAAGGTGAGTGGATTTCGTATAGATTTGTTCTTAATGTGAATTTTTTTTTCGATGTGTTAGGGGGATCTTGATGATAATGTTAAAATCTTAACTGTTTTAAATTTCTAAAAAAATTAGCACTTGGGTAAACAAATTACCTTAGTTTAAACAACAGGGTAATGAATAATGTTATTGAAACTGTATTATTAAAAATTTATGTAATAAGTTATGCATTTGTTAATTTAAATGTTAAATTTTAGAAATTGAAAAAGATTTTAATATTAAAATACAGTTTCTTCTTTTTATTCAAGAGTTATTTTGAAACGCATTCGATTTAATTATTTTCCTTATTAACATCCTATAAAAGTTACTGAGAGTAATCATTTTGAAATGAATTATGAATTATAATAATAATAAATAAATATAATTATAAAACTAAGTTATTTGCACCCCTGTAATTTCATGATATTCACATAATCTTAAAACAAAAATACTATAATTGATTCTTAAAAATGTATCTACATATAAATTTGCAAGTACACAATTTAATATGTATTGATCATTTGTGTTTTTTTAAAATAGAGTATGCAAACAAACAAGGAAAATGTAAAACTGTAAAGCAATGTAAACCGTATCACAGGATATAATATTATTCATGTTATGTTATTTCTGATTTAACTTAATCAATAGTTTTATGAAGGCTTTGAAATATTCTTTGAAATTTTAAAAACCTGAATAGTTATTTACAGTTCCGATAAGATGGAGAATATTTTCTTGGTGGTTTCTGTAAAACATAATTTGAATTATTTCTCTTTTCAATTCTCCGTTTATCAAAATTGAAATTTAGAAAAAAGTTATTTCTTTTATGCGAGAAAGACATTTTTATTGCAATTTAAAAAAATATGGTTTGTTAAAATTTCTTGCCATTGCGTGGAAACGGGAGGTTTAGTATAATGAGAAAATTAACTCTTAAAGTATTTTGAAAGAGATTTGTAAAATTTATATTTATTAAAAAAATATGAAATGATTAATAACTTGTAAGATAAATGTTTTCGAACTTGACTTCTCCCGTCGTCTACTCAAATTTCCGTTTCCGAAAAGGATATCATTAACTAATTAAATGAAATATTTTATAAAATATTTATCTTGATAGAAAAAGACTCTTGTACCAACCATTTAACAATTTATATTCAACTCTTTACTTACTCGCAACAAAAAGAACCACACCTAAGCTGTGCCTCATATTGTAAAACTTTGGTCAAAAAAATGCGTGTTCCATATTTTTATTGTATTTTCATAATCATATAATACATGAAAATTTACTTATTAAAATAACTCCTTCTTAATTTCGTTAAATGTGTTCACTTGAAAATAGGACTATATTTAACTTATTTAGATATTGCACGGCAATGATTTCAAGATTGCAGGCATAATAATAAGATTTTTACAGCTAAAAATTGCTAAAAAAAACGTCAAATTTACAAAATTCTCACAACTGTATTAAATGCTAAGTAGTCAAAAATCTGACACTTCCATCCCTAAATTACAATTTTTCTATTCTCAACATCTAATATATTATTTCCGTTCTATATAAGGTAATAAGTATTTTCTAATTGCATCGATCCGAATAACAAGTTAAATCATTAGAGTTTATAAATATATTATTTTAAAATATAGACTTTTCTTTTAGATGTGGGTAAGCATGAAGGCTTGCGTCATTATGCTGCTGATGGCGGCATATTTTGTAGCCGCCGATCCGCAACCCGAACCTGAACCACAGTAAGTACATTAATCTCATATTTTTCATCGAGCAATGGAAGACAAATATTTATTTGTGACAAACATAATAGCTTAATCTGATGAGTTCAAAATATTTAACTTTACTTCGACAAGCCCTTAGTTTTAATTAACTTCTAAAAGCCTTTAATAAAAAGAAAAACATTTCATGACCTAACTTAACTCAGTCTAACATATACTAAAAAACATAAGTAATCTTAAGATTTTTGAAATTTCAAATGCACTTGCAAATAATTAAAAAAAATACCTGATTTTATTTCCAATTGTGATTATAATATATTATATCTGCTAATTTAGTTCAATTTTTTTAAACTTACAGTGAGGAAAAGAAAGTAATTGTCATCAAGGACCAAACTGAGCATCATCACCACCACCATCATCATCACCATCATAAACATGGACACGAACATAAACATGGACATGAACACAAGCACGAACACGGCCATGAACATAAACATGGTCATGACCATAAACATGATCACCACCATGCTCACAAGCACGGACATGATCACCACCACGCTCACAAGCACGGACATGACCATCATCATGCCCACAAGCACGGACATGATCATCATCATGCTCACAAACATGGCCACCACCATGCTCACAAACACGGTCATCACCATGCTCACAAGCACGGTCACGAGCACAAACATGGCCATGATCACCATCACAAACACGGACACCACCACGCTCACAAGCACGGTCACGAACACAAACATGGACACGACCACCATCATAAGCACGGACACCACCACGCACACAAGCATGGTCACCACCACGCCCACAAGCACGGTCATGATCATCACCACGCACACAAGCACGGTCATCATCATGCTCACAAGCACGGACATGATCACCACCACGCTCACAAGCACGGACATGACCACCACCATGCTCACAAGCACGGACATGATCATCATCATGCCCACAAGCACGGCCACCACCATGCTCACAAGCACGGTCATGATCACCACCACGCTCACAAGCACGGACATGATCACCACCACAAGCATGGACATGAGCACAAGCACGGACATCATCACGGTCACCATCATGGACATGAGCACAAGCATGGACATCACCACGGACACAAGCATGGACACGAGCACAAGCATGGACATGGTCATAAACACGGACATCACCATGGACACCATCATGGACATCATCATGGACACGATCACAAGCACGGTCACCATCACAGTATCTTCCATGGCCATGGTGGTAGCGGTCTTGGAGGCCATAGTCTTGGAGGCGGATTCAGCTATGGCGGTTTTGGAAAAGACAAAGGCTTCTTCAGCCTTGACCATGATGACTTCAAGCTCTAGACGTAGCCCGAAAGTGTTCAGCATACTCAAAAGCTCACTCTACGAGATGGCTCCCTCAAGTGAGCCTTGTCTGTTGCTAGTCGGAACGAAAATACATGCTTAAAGAATGCTTAACGTAACATCCAAATCTCTTGTAGACAGTTTCAGATAGAATGTCGCAAGTTAAATGAAATGTCGGGATAGCAAGTACATGTCGAAGTGCGGAGTGAAATTTTGCTATTTATTTATTATCATATATACCATTTATTTATTACGTTTAGGAACTCTTATATGCCAAACGCCCATAGAAACCTATGATTTGTAGAGGATAAGTTAATTTATTAGTTTTAGGCATTTCTTTTTTTTTATATACTCCTTTGAGTTTTTTGGTCTGTTATAATTTTATATTAGAATTTATGAAAACATGGTTTATAAAATATAATATAGTTTATTTTTTGGTTTATATGTTCTCAGTAAAAATAACTACAGGTTTTTTGGATTGTGATGGCTTCTCTGTGATAAAGGTTGTATTTTTATATTTATAAAACGTTTTGTATTTCATATATGGTTTGTGGTTCAATAAATTTATTGCAAAAAATATACAATTTGTATTTTTTCAATTGGCTTTATATACATTAAAAACTATGATTTGATATTTTACATTAGTTTTGAAACTAATGCGTAAAAATTAACGCAATACCTCAAGCCCAAATACCTCAAACCAAGATTTCGCCTATAATAAAATACATAAAGTATCATTTATTAGCAAAGTACAGTTATTATATGTTCGATTCCAGTTTCAAAACTATTTATTTGATCTTCGAAGTAGATTTTACTTGCTTAGTTATTTTTGGGACACATAATAGCATAAAAACATAACCACGTATGATCTGCTAATAAAAAGCATTTCGTATTTATCGCACTTGTAATTCATAAAAATTCAATAATCAAGATATTGGAGCTGTCTATACTTAGAGCAGTCCTTGTATACAAAATCATTCATTATAAATATAAAAGTATCCTCTCCAGGACTTAATATTCATAAAATTAAAATATCCTTCTTTTCAACAAAATATATATTCTAAAACATAAGCAGGAAAACAAAATAGCCAAAGGGATAAAGATAGGCTCAGAAAACAAAAAAAAGAACCAAAAATACAACAGCATGCGAAAGCCTCGAGCAAATAAAAAAAATCCTTCCGAACGTGTACAGCGATCACGTTCCTCCCTTTATGATCTATGGATTTTTCAAGTCCATAAAAGTTGGTCGCTATCCTCTCCAAAAATCAGCCCTTTTAGATGACACGGATAGACGAAGCATCCTCTTAGCTGCCTCATTTTTCGAGACGACGGAAGATAAATTATAGCTTTTATTGCCCACCCAGGTTCCATAAAAACCGGTGCAGGTCTTATATTAGAACGTGAACTCCAGTACGGACAGACTTAAAAGCTGTCCTGGCACTGTAATTAAGTTACAAACGTGCCCGCCGTGCCTTTTGGCGCGAAACTTCGGAAAATGTTATCTTGTACTTTTTTTGAAAAAAAAGGGACCGTGAAGTAGATACTGTTATTTGCTGTGTTATATAGTATCTTAGGAAGTATAGATGGGTTATTTAATATATTGGATACATTAGGGTTTCGAAGTTGGAGATTCGAAATGAATTGCTTTGAAACGTGATTTTAATAAATTAAAGGATTTTATATACACTCTTAAAACAAGGAAGTGAAATCCCCTCCTGTAGGAGCAGTGCATTTTCGACACTGGAAAGGAGTGAATATTAACTCAGACTGAGTTAAAATTACTCGTTTGTTTAAAAGTGTCTAGTTATGATGCCTTTGCAATGTATAATGTATTGTAATGATTGATAAAAGTATTTATTTATAAAATAATTCATCTATTTTAAAAAGACAAGACGAAATTGTATTATTATCTTTATATAACACGTCCTAAATTTTAGTTGCAAATAAAGTAAAAAATATGTTAGGATTAAGATACAAAGAATTTCAAAACGTTAAAAAAGATTAAACTGCTAGAAATAAGTTAACATATTTATAAAAACATAATACGCTTTAAAGTATTTGGCATCTTTGAATAGTAATATTACAGCATGGACCGTCAAGAAACATAAGTAACATTTATTTTATAATAGTGCACGAATTTGATTGAATGAACTTTGGAATATTTGATTTTTGCGTTAATTTTTATTTCTTAAATGTACTTTAATCAAAATAACTATTCATTAACTTTAATAAAAAAATGTCAGTGCACTCTTGCAATTTTTAAGCTTGAATGAGTTTTAATGCAATGATTATCAGAATATCAGTGACCACACAGAATTCTTTCACTTTACATCACTTAACAATCCCAAACAACATCAAAATACATCTAACCATTAAATATTAGTACTTTAAATCCCTCCCCCCTCCCCCCGCTAACCCCCCAAAAAATAGATCCTTCATCAAAGGTGAACCTAACCCTCTCCACCCCAAGTACAAAGAATTTCATCTTTCACCATATCTCAAAATCAAGAAAATTCCATCAATCCATCCTTGCCTCCAATAGCCATTAAAAAACAGACGATGAAGGGCCAAACACGCCTGATTGCGTCTTCGTAAAAAAGGGCGGAGACCCGGCATTCTTGGTCCCGTGACCGATTGATGGTCGGGTTACCGGGTTTCGGACCTTCACCTTGACCCTTCAATTTTTTATCGGGTTTTGGATTAGCTATTGAGAGTTGTTTAATTGTGTTGCTGTTACATTTTGAAGGAAATTTGTTTGATATGCCAGAAAATTGGCTTCTTTCACGTGACATATCATTTATTGGTTTCAGTGATTGGTGGTATGTCACGGTAAATCTACTTCATTAATTAATCAATTAACTTCATTAATTTTCTTCGTCATTATTTTCATTCCTTTGGAACTGTTTCACTCAAGATGTGAAACATGCCCATTGGTAAATATGATACGTGGACTTAATATATATAGTGCAAAATTATGTACGGGGCTGTATTAAAACAGGTTGTCGAATAAACTTATTAAGAAGAAAAATGAATATAATAATAATAATAATAATAATAATAATAATAATAACAATAACAATAACAATAACAATAATAATAATAATAATAATAATAAAAGAAAGAGTCTGTCTGCGTGTCTGTCTGTGTGTATGTCTGTGGATCGCAAAAAACCTACTTAGATTGCTCTAAAAAATTCGAAATTTTTAGTATAGGTTCCTTTTAATACCTACGTGTGCACCTGAGGCTTAGTTTTTTCATATTTGATTGTGATTTTTAATTAATATAATAAGTTTCAAAAAAACGTCATCCACGTGGAATTGCGGGACCATAACAGGGCTTGAAAATACATGGACCGGGCCGAAACGGGGACTTGACGCCATCCTCTATTAGTTTGATTGATTGAGTTTGGTTGAGATATGCGCTCGCCCTAAGGCTGCTTCATCCTCTATTAGTGTTTGGTCTAATATTAAGCAATACGAAGTTAACGGGTTCCCAGTAAGGCGGGACCATACTGCTAGTAATAAATATGGTTAAGACAAAATTACATATTTCTTCAGAAACAGCCAAGAGATTTAAATGTTTATCGGTGAGCATTGTTTGTTTTCCTAAAAGGACAGTAATTTATAAAATAAAATGGTGAATTTTCAAAATGAAGCAACAAAATAATCTGAAGTAACAGTATTAGCTATTGAATTCGTATTGATTACTTTTGTTTAATTGTAAACAAAAATATAGTTTCGTACGTATTATTCAAGTAAAGCCAAATGAATGATTTTTTTGCAAAATAACTTGAAAAGAAAACATTGAAAAATATGTTTTAAAAAAAAATGTATTCTTTCTAGGTCCAGAAAACTATCTGTACAATTCATCAGCATGTTCGCATTTTCTATGCATTAAAGGGTTAGAGAACAGGTGACCAAATGATGTATTAATATTTATTTACTATCTATAATCTTTGTGATTGTTACCCGTGTTAACGCTGGGTGGGAAATTTGGGGTTCACTGCTCTTCGAATTTCGCTTTTCATTGTTATTCTTGATGGGATCTCAATCCGCTCAGCGTACATTGTCTGAAAAAGATTTTTTTTTCTCGTATAACTCTTTGATGTGATCATGCCGGAGGTAGTTTTTTTTTAATGCTAAAATGAAAGGTATTGTCTATATTGTTGAACGACTGTAAAGTTAGCATTCTTTTGTGTGATAGACAGTTTGAATATATATTTTTATTTTCGGTTATTGTATTTTTGGGTAAAGTTATTCGTTTGTATCTTTAAGAGATTTACTCACCCTAAGTAAATGCGCTTAAAAATATTTCAAAAGCACTTCTATGATTTCCATTTTAACTAAGGTTGATAAGTTCATTGGGATAGCATTTTCGTTTTTGACTGTTATAGATTTTAGATACTTTAAGAAAATTTAAAAATGCAAAAGGAGTTTCTGAAAATAATTAAATATATTCTTTTTATTTAGGTTTAAATTAGTGGAGGTAGACCCTGACGCTTCTCTTCCGAAACTTTTAAAATACTAAATATTTTATTTGCAATCATATAAAACATTCGAAAAATTTTACCTTGCTTTTTGAAATGAGCCAAATTACCCTAAAAACAAAATTTTCCTTTTAAATTCAAACCAACCCTTTGAATTCACACCATCTCAACAACGATCCAACTCTCCCCTAAACATGCACGTTAGGAATTCCGGTCACAACGCAACCTCTAATCCAAGAAACCCCTCTTCCTGGAAAATATCGCTGGATTTATTTTGACAAAATATTAACTAATAAATATTCAGTTGCACGAAAATCATGATCGCTAACATGAAACATACTCATATAGTTCTGATTTGCACTTTTTATCATCTAGTCTGGAGTATAGCCAATTAGTTAGTATTGTGTGAGTAACGTAAAATTACACATCATACTACCAATCTAGTTTCAGCACATTCACACTTAAGTTAATTTGGGTTAATTGGATAATTTGGAAGCATTAAATTATCCTATTTTATTGGTTTGCGTTAAACGATGGACAATTGAGCCAAAACCTGCAGTTAAATTAATTTTGAAAAACTGAAAATCCATGAAATAGTGTATTCGAAATCACAGACATAATCTCCGAGAACCAGTGCCCTCCTGTTTCTGTCCTTTCTTCCTTAATAAAAATGTGATTTACCCCTTATGTAAATAAGCAAGTAATTAATTAAATCATGCTATTCAGTAAGATGAAGGAGAGAAATTATAGGTTTGACAAAACCTTCAAATTCAATTATACTTTGTTGTTTTTTGTATTGCAAAATATTTCCAATTGAAAAAGATTGAAATACGGATGGATATTGTCCTTTTTCCCTCCATTTTCCTATTATATTCTTTTTCTATCTTTGAATAGTTAAACAATAGGTATCGTTTGTACAATTAACCGCCGTACAGAAAACAACAAAGTTGGTTAGGGTGAAGGTTGGAGAGCTTTTAAAAAAAATCATGAAAATCTTATTGAAAACATCATATACATTTAATATTGTCAGGATGTGACAGTCAAGCTCAGAAGTCAGTAGAAGTCAGACATTTATGTTCTCGTTTCATATACTGTTTTCGAAACTGCCATTCTACACAAGAATTAGTGTAAGATTTCAGTAATTTAAAAAATAAGGGATTTGTGAAGTTAAAAATTCAAACAAAATGTAGCTGTTCAACTGGTTCACTTTAAATCAGAACTGATTTTAACTGCCGATACCGTTTACACATACATTGTTTACAAAGTCTACGTTGGACCTTCGATTAGGTGTCGACCACGTCACTTAACCAAGGTTTGTAAATCACGAGGCGTAATTGCTTTGCCATTCTGAGACTAAAAATATATCCGTATCTCTCTTCAATATATATCTCTTTAACACATTCGCTGCCACCAAATCATCGATAGAGGCTTCATCGATAGAGGCTGATGAAGTAGAAGAACATCCTGTTTTTTAAAACATGCTCGTTACAATGGAAATGAACTATTTGTAATTTTCGAACAAGTACAAATCTTAGTTCGATGTCGTAAAATTGCAAGGTTAGGTTGAATTAACGTCGCTAACTAAAGCTACACGACAGCTAGTCCTAAAAATACGAGGAAGTGTTCCTGGCGAAAGATTACACTTCGCAATAACACAAAAACTGCATGAGAATTAAAATATACGTATAGAATTCATCAGGCACATCTGGGATTACTAGGTGGTTGGTAGGTAGATATATATATTTTCAGGCTTGTGTGCTTGGTCAGAGACGCGCATTACTAGGTGTCAATTAAATATCACACAAAAGGGTCGATGACAGAGCTAGATCGCGTAGTTTGTGCTACCACTAGACCATCATGCTTATCAAGTTTACAAACTAACTTGGACTCATAAGAACTGTTGGCAAAATTGCACTATGAATTTCATTAGAATGTGCTGTTATCGATGAATCGGAACCACGCGACTCCCTAAGGAGTCAGTGGCACGCAACGTGTTAACAAATGTTCCACATGACATGAATCTCTTAAACCATGCAACCATTTAATTGATACAATTTTTCAAAAATAAAAACTATTTTCGACAAATTTCAATCACAGCTTTGTCCAACTACCAGTACGATATGTGCGAAATCCCTTCTCCGGGAAAGTCTATACGTGACGCTCCTGAATTTTCCTGGAGAAATCCTAATCTCCCAGACAGCTTTATAATCCTTTTAGTGACAACATCCGTAAAGGAGCACGACATAATCCCATAGCAGTTTAAAATGTTTCCCTGCCCTCCGCCTTTTTTGAAATCCTTTCTTTCTTAGAAAGGGCATTCGGTTTTCTTAAGCTGACATTTTTAGCTTAAAGAAGTTTTTTTAATGATGTCTTTGGATGTTGGGGGTGATGATGGGGTGTTTAAAATGAAAGTGTTTGAAGTAATGTGTTTAGAGACAGGGAAAGACTGTTTGGGGAGGGTTTTATTTGTTTATAAAAGACAATAAGAAATTTTGAGTGCGCATCATAATATAAATGGTTTAAGCATTTTTTAAATTATAAGATAAAAAAAGTAATTTTATTAATTTGATAAGTTTTAAAAACTATTTTTTGACACTTTATTTAGATTTTTTTTTCAAACAAAATTTAAAAATAAAATAAAATAATGTAAAAAATTTATCATCAGCACTTATTTTATGTGTTAGTACATAATAATACATGTATAAACAATTTATGTTTTTTATTTTTCGTAAAAAATTAAAATATTGATAAAAATATTTAATTCGAGCATTTTGGAATCATAATTAAATTGTTGAAATGAAAAACTAGATCTCGTTTGTACACATACTATTTCACTGTAAAATGTCTTAAATTTTATTCAATAAATTTTCGATAAATATTTCGCCAAAAACAATTTAAAAGTTTTCCAATCCCCAATAGGAAAGAAAACTTAACTTCTGTTGACTATCTTCGTAGCTCTTTTTAAATAAAATAAACGCAACTCCAACTGAAGTCTTTTTCCGGACACGTCTATCTTATTTTAAGGAAATATATAAAATACATTGTATTGAAAAACTCTACTTGAACTTTTTTGCATTACGCAAAGTAAATAGACCTCCAAGATTTCGTGAATGAAAGGTCCACTCATTTTACATTACCTACCTGTCAAAAAAAGAAAACGGAATTGAAGAACGAAATAAGATTTTTCTCGTTATTTATGTATGATTCAAAATTTGCATCAGACAAAATAGGGCGAAAGATCAACCTTATTATTATTTCAAGTCAATTTCTACTTTGCTTTTACAGAGTATAAAATATAGCGTTGACGAACAATTCTTACTTGGTTTCTTGTTTCTTTATTACAGAGAAAAGAAGAGAATAAAATGTATTTTGTTTGACAACATTGTTTAGAAATTATTTATTTTTTATATTCTTATTTCATATTTATCTTTTCTTAAAAAGTTTGAATGCAATTGAATGCAACCATTTCCTCTGCTTAAACGATTCTACAGTACGTTGTTCACGAAAAGAGTTTCATATACTGCTATTTGATTGAAAAGTATCATAAGACATTTAATGAAAATAAATCCATTTGTTTCTTCAAGTATTTTTTTACTTACTAGGTAAAATGTAGTTTTACTTATTAGTTATTAGTTACATAAATATTTCAATATTTATTTCATTAGATAAATTTCTGCTGAGAACTCTCTTCAAAGATAACGATAATGGTTTTAATATTAAATACTTTTTATAAAGTTTAAAATTACAACTAACAAATAAAAAAATAAAACAATTACGTTTAAATGTACAATGAGTAGCTTACTCAAGCTTTAACTCAAGAGGTAAAATTTTCAAAAACATGACTTTCCATGTTTTTAATTACTCTTCCCACTTTTTTACTACAACTTTTCAAGTAAAAATGCATGTCAAATGTGGCTAAAAAATCTTAAATGCTTTTGAAATGAAGTTGTTAGTTTGCAATAAAAATATGAATTTTGTGCTTCCCTCAAATTAAAAAAGCAATTTTCCGAGAATTCCGTTGTATCTCAATGTTGGATCTTTTAATTAAAAACATCATTGAAAAACCAAAACTTCTAAATTTTATGCACATAATTATAATAATGTTGAGGTTAAGGTTTTGCTCGAAAGTAAAAAGCAACTCGGTGCACTTAGTGTAAAACCACAATTCCAAACTTTCATTAAAAAAAACTCTGTAAAATTAAAAGGTTAATTAATAAATTATTAAATTGAAAACTAAAGTTAGAGGGTATTTATAGATACAAAGTCATATATTTTAGTATTGTTTCCCAAAATAACCATTCATTGATTAAATAATATTTACTTACTTTCACAAGAACTATTTTGGAAACTTAGACTTAATAAATGTAATTAATTTTTTTTAAAAAAATGCATTCACACTTTTAGCATATAGTCAACCGAAATTTAATTTCATAGTTAATTTTTTGCTCTTAGTTATTTCGATGTTGATACTCCAAAACACTACTGTCAATTTTGAAAAGCTTGGAGAACCTCTAAATTTTTGTTTCTACCTGAAGTGAAATAATTTTTAACTGGTTTGTTAAAAGGCAAACTAAGTAAAGTGAAAACTTCTGGAAAAGTATTTTATTTACGATTTTAATATTTTAGAGAAATTTGTTTTTTAGATCAGAAAAATACTCTAAAAAGCCTTTTTATTCCCGATTTAACGTGTTTTACATTGATATTTCATAATAAATATGCATTGTTTAGGATAAGTTACCAAAATTCCCCAAACTCTCTCTCTCTCTCTATCTCTCTATCTCATATTACCCTTCTCCTAATTGTCTTTCCAAACACACATCAAACCCCCTGAGCTTCTATTCCAGATTAAGCCTTGGGCCTCAAATACGGACAGCAGCAGAAGACACAAATTAGGCACGACACCCGACCAACCCCTTCTATTACCGATCCCTTTTCATAAGCCCAATCCCGAAACCAAAACCGGATCATCTCCAAAACCTGATTGCTTTTCCCGGATAGAAGATAGCTCTGTAGACCGATGGACCCCTGATCAATCTTGACAGGACAATCAGATCATGACGACATCGCTTCTGCGAGTCATAGAGCTAAGAAGAGGATGGCGATGCTTGGCGAAGTGAATCCGTCAGAAAGTAGCCAAGCAACCCTTGTGAACCCAAACACACCGCAAACTCAGAGTTAGTTAATGCTGAAAGGCATCCTTTTATTCTTTAAAAAATTTAGGTAGGTTGGTACATGCATTTTCCCGTTAGTGTGCTTGACCAGAGATTAAACCTTCGTTAAGTAAGACAGACACAGACAGAATTTTTACGACACAGGAAAAAAAAGTTAATTGAAAATAAAAAAAAATGACTATTTGAGCAGTTGTAGGCTGTAGCACGAGATCTCAATTTAAACAAGATGGTAGTAGTTTCTTTCACAAGCATTAAATATGAGTTGCAATTATAGTTGTTATTAAGGAGTCGAAAATCGCCAGGTAGATGTAGCAAGCCTTAGAAACTCCACTAAAATAGTGCCAAATGCTTCGCCGAGAGAGTTAGTTTGGGCTTACTACAAAGCAATCTATGGCTTCAGTTGGCAAATCAGTTTTTGTATTGGGTTTCGCTCACCAGCATCTCTATCTTCTTCTTAACTCTATGTTGCAAGTGGTGGCACCATAGCTTCCTTCTACTACCCCAGGGTATTCTGGGTAGAATACATTGTGGACAAATAGTTTCAATTGCAAGCTGTTGCATAGAATTGCGCTGTCGCTGTTTATTTTCCTTAAAGACATACTTTGTGGTTAGACAGTAGTTAAAGATACAGCGCAGGTATATTATATAGGTAACATGGATACTTTGTCAACCTGTAATCACACATACCAATTATTTATAGAAAATAGTTAATTTAAACAAATAGTTAAATTGTTTATATGGGAATATTTATTGTATAGACAATCATAAAAGTTTTTGTTTTTCCTATTTTCCTCGAGATTTATTCATACTCCGTTTTTCTAACTTTCCAGAATGAACGCAGAAAGTTATTAAAGGATTTTGGAAAGCGAATCTAAAGTTCTAATCATTCAATATTTATTGACATTAAAAAATGGTTTTGATCAATCTCATTTTCCCTTTCAGAAATTCATTTCCCCTTTAATTAATAACAAAAAACAATTTTTTATGGAATTTGATATATAAGCCTAGCGCAGAACTTTAAAAACTCTAAATCTACACTCAGTTCTTCTCTTCGCTTCACCTCCAAGACGACACCGGCCATAATTTATTGTCCCCTAAAACCTCCACGAAGACACACCACCTGAATAATACCACCCGCGGGACTCCACTAATTGGACGGCGCCTGAGATAAGGTATCACATGATATATCACACAAGTTGATAGAAGAGTGGGGTGCCGTTCCACCTCGATGCAACACCCAAATGGGACAAGATAGAGGGCTCCCAAAAGCATCCGTTTTACACGTCGCGAGTTCTCAGGTTGGATGGACTCAAAAGCATTCGGTCTGAAATGTTCATTTTGTAAAATGAGATTCAGAAGGTTGTCAGTTTTGATAAGTTTTTGTTGGTTTGGGTTCAAAAGGTAGTTATAAGTGATCGCAGGCGGTGTTTCGTGTGAAATATTTTTACTTGGTATAATAGTTTACAATCAAAATAATTGTTTCTCTTTGTAATGTATATTTAATATAAATTGTGATTTACTTAAATGAAATTTATGAAACGCAAAGTTTATATGAGGATAGTAGCTTGTGAAAGGATTAAATATTTTCTCTCTATAAGTGCTGTCATTCGTATACAGTTTTGGAAATATCTGATAGGATACAGGTTGAATGGCAATAAAAAGTTAGTCATTCTAAATGCACAACTTAACAAAAGAAAGCATAATAACTATTACGAACAAATGAAAATTTAACTTTACAAAAAAAAGTTTTATAAATTTTAAAAGTGATTAATTGTTTGATCACCTTCTACATTAGTGCTTTATGAATTATTATAAAGTTAAAACAAATTGGACAATATTTGTATTTTTATTTTAGGAAAAATACTAAATTGAAACTTTTTCATGCTTTGTCTTTTTAAACAATGTATTATTTACTTCAACTTCAAGAATTTACGCAATCTTTATAAAATATAGCGGCATAATTAGTCGTAATTAAATTTGCGATTTCACAATGTTATAGTTTCGTCTTAGGGAACTAAAGAACTTCTAAGTTTATATTTTCGTTACAAGTTAATTTATTATTATTTTTCATGTACAATATTTTAAGTAATATTATATAATCTGATCTGGTTAAATAAACTCATTTAAAAAAGCAGTACAAAATAAGTAATGTAATAAAAACAACAACATGTAACTTATGGTATAATTTTAATATAAGACAAATTTATAAATTTAGATTAATAAAACTTAAAAACTACTGTTTTATTTTTTAATTCTTAAATTCCTCTCTAAAACTAAATAAATATATTCTTTTGGTTCTACCACCGTTGATTAAATATTAAAGATTCTTTTTAACAAGAATTTAATGATTGTTTACATAATCACCAAAAACATTTTTGATTACTTTTAATCACAGCTACCAAAAAAATATATCTAGCAATCCTTCCTGTTTTCAAAATGATTTCGGGTATTTTTTCGAGAACCGAAACTTTTTCGTATCAAACTTTTTTTACAAAACTTTCGTTGTTATTACGAATCATTTCGTCGGAAAACTTTTTTTTCACAGAAATAAACGTGTTCAAACTCGCGAAAAATATTTCGAAACGTTTAATTGCGGATGTATCTCGGCGCAAATACTTAATTAAAAAGGGATGATTCGTATTTTTCAGCATCTACAAAATAGATGAATGGTAAAAACCTTAAAAAAAATCGCAATTATTGTAAATTCTTCACGTTTCCTGAAATGCTAAAAGAAGTAATTTCCTCGTCATGTATATAATTAGTGTGTGAATTGTACTATCTTTAAAAATTTATGTATTTATGCTTTTTATTTGATTAAGTACGTATGAAAAATATCCCGAAGGAACAAAAAAAACTTACTCAAAATAATTTAGTGCATCAAATTCCCCGTAAACTTTAATTAAATCTAATTTCCTTTTCAGAAGTGTCATAGGTAATACTTATATCTTCCCAAGGTATTGAAAATTAAAACCTAATTAATAAATGTTAGGTTCACATTACACACTTGTTTCTTTTTAATTGGATTTTTTTTCTCATTTATGTATACAAATACTGAGTTTTTTTGCACTTAATAAATATTTATATTCATATCAAACAATTGGCGTTTTTTTTATTTCGTTTCCCCAATTCATTTTTATTTATTTCAATTTATTATTTTTTTCATAAGCCCAATAATTAATTCATTAAATACAAAGAACTCCTAATTATATTCTAAGAATACAAATGCACACACTCTCATTTCAATGAATAAATTACATTTAAAGTTTTATTTCTTGAGTTATTGATAGATTGTTCCACATTAATTGGTGTTGATACAATTAATATTTGTTTCCGTCCTTTTAAAAAGATAAATTAGTTCTTACTTGTTCATTTGGACCTTCTGAAAAAATGTTTGATTAAAAATCATTTTTAAAAGAAACTTGGACGGTTTTAAAACACTCTCTATTTAAATAAACTGATATATCAATCTAATAAGAAGAGCTTTTTTGGATTCGTCAAATATTTGAAAGAGATTAAGTTTATTTAACTGTTACTTCAATATTGTAAAATAAGAACTTTAGGGTCATATGGGGGAATTATGTATCAAAATACAACAACATCCTTTTTTTCTAAAGTATGAAAGATAAAAAGTTTTAATTTGGTAGGCTAAAATAATTAATAATTTTTTTGAAATAATAACTTTACCTAAAATTTAATTATTATTAATTTTATTTTAATTATTAAGTGACCTGGATTTGGGCAATTATGGGTCACACATGGGGTAAATATGGGTCACTCTCTTTTTTTAAAGTAATGCATGTCAAATGTAAATTAATTTTTGGTTGCACTTAAAATATAATTTAAAGCAAACTTTTAAACGCCTAAATTAACTTTTTATTAATCTTCTTTCTCGGAAAACAATTAGACTTTATCGTTTGCTAAATTTGTTTTAAGCTCGAAGAATGTAAGAACGAAGATGTAATCTTTTTTAATAAGTAATGCCACAATTTCCCATTTACATTCGTTCGAAAATTCAGTTATTTATCGTTTGTTAAATTAATTTGCAGTTGGAAGTATCTCGAAAGATTCTAGTAAGTTTAACGAAATGGCAACAGTCAAAATATTGAATAAAAATGGAATTTGCATGTTATTATAATGTGGGCTTATTTCAATGTAGATTAAATTTTTTGTTATTTAAATTTTAAATAAACTTTTAATTCGAATTTTTTAATGAAATTTGGAATGCAGTCTAATCTGATTTTTTGCTTCAAAATGACGTATACCACTTAGCTAAAAACACATGAAAAATTAAAAAATATCACTGACCCAGAATTACCCCAGTGACCAAGAATTACCCCAGTAAACCTGGGGGATAAATCGATATACCTTTAAAATCATTAAAAAAAATTATATTGGAATGAAAAGCTTAGACCTTTTCCTATTGAAAAATAGCACCAACAAAATAGTTCAAATATGTTTCTCCAGTATGGATCTTAAAAAAAAATCATGTTTTTCAAAGACAATCTTTTTTGAAGATGTTTTTATAGTAGTGTAAAAAGTATTTTATTATTTTCGGCATAGTTACATTGTTTTTGAACTTGATATAAGAAAATAGAATGTATAAGGATGACTTTGCATAATTTATTTATTTTGTAAAAACCTTTTTTAATTCTTAAAACTTAGTGACCATTATTTACCCCGGAAAGAGGATGACCCATAATTCCCCCATGTGACCCTACTTTGCATAAGATACATTTATTTTTTGTATCTTACAGACTGAAAAATAAAAGCTTTTTAAGTTATTTCGTATGGATAACTATTTTAGCTTCCTGTTTTGATTATATTATGAACTTCCATTTAGAATTGCTTCCACCTAACATTTATATTCTCATTATTGTCATGCTAGTAAAATAATAATTTAATTACAATTAATCATTTTTATACCATATTTACTCTTCACATAAAAATTTCATCTTAAAATGTAATCCTTATTTTACTCAATATGCTAACTATTTGGAAAAAAATCTTGTTTTTATTTGAATTGTGAAAATCAAAGTCAATTTTTTTTTAATTTATGGTGACTCTCACAAACTTTTTTACACGAATACACACTGAGTCTTTTATACCTTATTTTAAATAGCTTTCTTAGGCATACATATTTTATTTTATTTGTTACTGTGGAAATACCGGCTGAGAGACTTGGTAATTTAGTAATTTAATCGTTTCCAACTGTCTATTTCTAGCCTCCTTTTGGAGTTATTTAAGGATTTGCCCAGCCGATTTTGACTCGTAGTTTAGAACCGAGGTGAAGTGACGACTTCGGCAATGAGCTAGCACCCAACTGGACTTTGAACGACTCGTCGTACGCTAACGCCGTCTGGACTTATTCATAGATTTAAAGAGCACATATGTCCCAGTGTGCTCAGGAAACCCCTCAATTAAGTCTAATTTATTTTGGCCGTTAAATATCCATTGTATAGGATATGTGGTCGGGTATTGAACACAAGACCCGAGAGTGTGAAAGACCGATGTTCTAACATATGTTCTATGGAGCTACCGATAAAGAGATATTGATATTATTATATATTATCTATCGAGATAATTATATATTATCTGGCAGGTTTTCTTTTAATGCCAACATCTCAATGCCAAAATAAAAATAATCAAAATTCAAGCCAACTATCATCTGTTTCCATGGCTTTTTGATTGACCTTGAAAGTCCATTAAATATATACCAGGTATTGCTATATATTACATCAATCCACATATGTTACATTATTAGTGCCACTTACATCACTATGGACGTGACTTTTGATACCTCTTTTCAAATCAAATCAGGGTTTTCGAAGGAGTGATAAGAAAATGCAAATAAATGGCTCATCTTATCCTCATCTTACGTGCACGTCTTCGTGATTTGCATAAGTGTCAAACACGGCACCGGTTTAGAATCCCAATTGCAAATCACGCGCCAAACGCAAGCCCTTAAGTAATTTTCAGTCATGACGAATTTGGGAGTGAAACATTCAGTAAATAATGGTTCAAGTAATTTTCAGTCGTTTTGCAAAGGGCATTAATGGATTCGGTAAATAATGACATCATTTATACAAACAGAAGGTTTGTTCTTGTAAGTATTTATTTTGTACAACTTAGATTTGTTTTGGGCTCAAATGTAGTTTAGCAAAAACCAAAATCGTGTACTCGTTTGTACTTGATTCATTTAAAGACGAGCAGAAACTGAATTAGAAACCGCGATGAGATATGTTTTGGGATTTCCGGCTCAATTAAATGACTTTAAATGGATTTTAGTCTTGTCTATTTTATAATCAAGCGATTTTGTTAATGGTTGTTTAAATAAGATTTATTTCCTATATTTCAGCTTGAAATTTTATTTTGTATTTAAGCATACCTGTTTCGTATTTAGAAGTACAGTGGCTTAGTGGTAGTGCTTCGCATTGCATTGCCGTGCCACAGGTCCGGGGTTAAAATCCCGGATCGAGCGAAGTTGACCCATCCTTTCATCAATTGAGTGGGTCGATAAAATGGGTACCTTGGGATCTAAACACGGGTTCCACGTGAGGCTGACCACCTTATCGGGACATAGGCCTAGTACCCCAGAGCCCTAGGTCACGAAAGCTGAATTGAGCACGGCAGGCCTTGGCCCAGTTATGGGCTGTTGCGCCGGGGAGAGAGTTTCATATTCAAGTGCATTAATATGCGCTTTGACTGATTTGTACTTTTTTCGGAGATAAAATATGTAAATGGATTGTGTTGAATGTAAATGTGTATTGTTATTTAATTGGATAGCGTTTCACTAAATTATTAATTTATAATAAATATAAAATTAATACATTCAAATTCTCATTTACATCAGTGCAAACGATACACTTATTGCCAATGGCAATTTCTTCCACTCTTAGAGCCTATCTCATCTTGTGTTTTACGAGATTCCAGCTTAAAGAAACTCCCTCATATAAGTGAATAGTCTATCAAAGAACAAGAATGGACAGGTCTACTGCTAAGACTGGGCAGACGACTAAAAATACTCCGCTTAAAGATTTATAAGAAAAAAAGAATAAGACAAATGTGAAAGACAGAGAGAGAAATAAATAAGAAATCTGAAGCCCGTAAAACTGTTCAGCTCTTAAAAGAAAAACGGAAGGAAATATAAAATAACAAGGTATAGTGTCATTGGCTTGGCATAGTTACAACAAACATTTTTACTTCATCAGATTAGTATTAGGTTACACAGGTTTGTATTGAAAAATCAACCTTGTTCTTATAAGTAACGACATATGTTTGTTCATTCAGATTGGATTGAATTTTTTAATTCTTAATGGAAAAATTCATAATAAGACATTTATTCACTAAAATGAGTTAAGCCTTGGACAATAATAACGAAATGAAAATTATGAACCTTTAGATTTAAAATAGCGAACATCTGGTAATGAAGAGGTGAACATCGATTTAATATAAGCATTTAAAGGCGTCAAAGAGAGAGAAACACCACACATGTAGATTTTTGCCCAGATAATGGAACAAGAGCTCAAATTTAACAAATGACACCCAAAGCTTTAGGTAAGAAAATACCTTAACCTTTTTTTACGATAGAATTATAAATAACAGTATTTTGCCAGTTAATGCTATGTAGTCTAAAGTTAAAAATCTTATAAGCTGTTGACTGAGAGCAAGAAAGTAGACAATAAAACAAGCCTAGCTTACTTTAACTTAGGCTGGTTGTTGGTCGTTAGTATTTGAAATTTCATCTGAATTAGTAAAAAAAAAACGTGATTTTTCAGGAAATATGTTCAGTTTTTCATAGTTACTATTAATATACATTTATTCAACAGCATTTTACTTGAACTTAACCTCGTGTCTGTTATGGTATTGTATGGTAGGTACATATACATTCCAGCTTGTGTGATTGTTCATAGAACCGCTTATAAGCTTTCGTCAAGTAAGACAGACACAGAAAGAGTTTTTACAAGCACAAGAGACACACAAAGAAATTACTACACAAACACATAGACAAATAACAACATTTATTGACGGTCACAAACATGCATGCCTGACCGAGATTCGAATCCGACCCCAGCAGCTCCAAAGGCTAGCATCCTAACGATTGCGCCACCGGGGCGGCTTCTGTCGGTTACATAGTTGTCAAACTCAGTGACACAGACGAACAAAACGAGAACAATATTTTCGACTGCAGAAGAATAAGAAAGAAAAAATAAGTTACAAGGTTTGAATTGCCCAAATATTGGAAACTGAAATGATTGAAAGTAACTACAAAACTGTTGCCATTTGGGGTTGTTATTTCAACGGAATAAAAATATAAAAGATAAAGTTTAGCAAAATAGAAGTATCTTCTTTTGACCACCTGTGTTAGTGGATCATTATTTCAACTGCTTTTTACCTGAGCCGAGACCTCTTTCGCTTTAAATCTATAATCTCCGGGTGGTTGGTTGTCTTTTTAGAAATAATGCTTTCAATTCTTTAAAAGGAGAGCTTGTTTCTTTTATTGCAAGATAAGATACATTTTATGTTTTATTTGTTTTAAAATACACTAAATCTGATATCTTCAATTCTAACTTTTTATTTCTATTTAACTTTATTTTGTCTCCACAGGGGCTCTTAAATTGGATTGCTCAAATAAACTTTATTTACGCTTTCGCTGTTTAGCTTGAATTGATTTCGACTTACTTCAAAACTTCGAGTGTTATTGAGATTTAAAGCATATCTTAACATTTAATTAAAGCTTAAATATATAGTAGGGTACACATTGTTATTTTCTTAGTTAATAATGTGTGGGAATTAGTATGTTTCAATATTGTAAATATGTGTATCATTTGAAGTATTGTAAAATCTAGATTATTTTAAATAAATAAATAAAATAATAAATATAATATGTCAAAATATTTGTTATTGGATTAATTTTAAAGCACTTGTAATGAACTTCTAAATTGCTGGGGAATGTAAAAAGGTCATTTGTGACGTTTAAAAATTACTTGACATTTCTCCTCTAATAAAAAGTTAGATTCATTTCCTTGGCTAATCTTGTTCAATTGATGCTAAAGATATTGATAAAAGTGATTTACTTGTAAACCATCAAAAAGTTATATTATTTTTAGGAATAAAATCAAAAACTTAACACTAAGTAACGTTAAATAACTCCCACTTGTGAACATATTGCGGAAATTTTGTTGTGGACAAGACAGCTGTTTCTTTTGCTTGATCTTTTTTTATTAATCGAAAGTTTTTAAAAAGAAATTTAATGTATCAAATTATTAATATTTCAGAAAATGAAAGTATAAATAGTTAAATTTCAAGTATACAAAAAATTTAACTATACAATAGCTTTTCCAACTTATAATGTACACAATATATTCGAAAATCCGGATATGAAAAAATATTTCTGCTGGTCTGTCCAAAAAGCCATCATTGTCCATTGCAGTAGTCGACATGGAGCCCACTCCATCAAATTTGGACAAGTTTCATATAAAGTTCACAGAAGAAGGCATATCCAAAGATATTCTCAAGAATGACATATTTCAAGAATGCCTTTTAATGATGCTTGTGGAACTTAGAAAGCTGAACTGTCCAAAGTGTCAGAGGAAAATGATGTGACAAAAAATAAACATTGTTGGCGAAAGGGATGGTTCAATATAAAAAAAAAATAGCAAACTTTTCCTAAATATAAATGTATGCTGTAGATGGATAGTACAGTAAATTCAAATTTCAAATATAATAGAGTTGTTTGTTATAGTTGCATTCTTAGTTAAAAGAAGTAAGATTTAAAATATTGGAAATTCGTTAACTGTTGACATGTATTCTTCTAACTTGTTCTTTTTTATTAGTGGTTTGTTGCAAAAACATTTAAAATAATTTTGTAATTTATGCATGTTTTACAAGTGTACTTAATATACAAAATCATTTTTAATAATTTAATTTACTAATGCTATACTAATATAACGATTTTTATACATTCAAATTGTAATTAATTTTAGTCTAGACACAAATGCAATTCCGTAAGCCATTATTTAATTAAGAGTTTTAAACTTTTAATCAGTTGTGGGGCTTTACAGTATATCTTTCAAACCATTTAAACTAATTTAAAATCTAACTGAAATTTAAACTAGTTTTAACAATTATAAACTTAAAATTAAATGTGGATACAATTTAAATGTCCAAAAATTTCAAAATATTTCAGTTGTACCATGTTTGGAATTAAATACATTTCACGCATTTATAAAATTCAAATACATTTAAAGAATTGATGATTGATTTGAATAAGTTTATTTTCTAAATATTTACGACACAACGACACATTAATTAAAACTGTGTTGTTATAAAACTTTTTTTTAACTCACAAGAATTCCTGTACCGAACATTTAATTATTTTGGATAATCTATTACGTTCGATCCGCATGCAATCCTTGAAATGATTTTACTAATGCATTTTCTCGGATGTGTTATTATATGTGAATCCTTAGAAAATTAGCTTTTGCAGTTATTTCGATGAAAAATAATTCTTTAGTTCTTCGGTTACTTCGGTTTCATTAATTTATTAGATAGCGATATTTCTAATTAATATTAAGGAAATGTAGAAATCCAACTTTTACTGAAATTAATTGGAAAATGTATTTTGCATACTTGAAATCGATACGTTACGAGAACACAATTCTTTGTTGCGTTTGGTAATTACATTTGGATAGAATGAAATTGGTAGAATATTTCGCAATTTATAATTAACGTTTTTAATTTTAACTTTCGATTTTTGTTTTCAACTCATTGTGCAATTTTCTTAAATTTATTTACGTATTTATTCAAAGTAGAATACAGTTTTCTTGATACATTTTGGGTTTTTCTTTTTAATCCATATATGGATAAGGACCCTGTAACTTCACTTTCAAGAAACTTGGTTAATCTGGTCGATCTATGTATAGGACTAATTAACTCTTTAATCTATGAGAATCATCATTCAATATTAATGAAAGCCTAAATTGAAATAAATTCACCACCGCTGTTCTTAATAGAAATTGTCGACAATATGAGTTCTGGACAATAGAAAAATACTAGTAATCCTAATTGATAGTGATCCTGATTATTTTTTTCTTAACCAGATATAGATTTGCATTTTTATATACATTTAACTGTAACATCTGAATGTTTAATTAAAAAAAGGAATGAGAAACGACATTTCCATCGGAAGCTACTGTCTCTGCTAATAAAGGTACATCAGGACTGTATAGGATATTCCTAAATGAGTCCCTGAGTGGACACATTATTATTTATAATATATTTGTAGTGACATCTAGCATTTACAGATGCGATTGGGAATGAGTTGGACATTGGCTCAGTTTTTACATTAAAAGCACGATATTGTCTTATATTGTTTATCTAGAAAATAAACAAATATTTTATTCAACGAAGCCAAACTATACCTGTTATATTGTTTGATACATAATAAAACACATTTTATTACTTTAATATCAGATTTAATTAAAAATATAAATTTATTTTGTCACCACCATTACTTTTTTTAAAATTAACTTAAAAACCTATGTTTACTCTTTATTTTACAGCGCAGTCATCAAAACCATAGTTGTAGCCTTGGGGACTGGCTTCAAACTACCAAACTTCCTATAATAATTACGTCGATTCTAAAACCACCCCGTTGTTACCAGAAGGGTATAAAAGACAATTTTTATTTATTTGATTCTTTTTTGGGGGTCGTTTTTCGCTTGGCTTCAAGGCTGGAGTTATTGGTCGAACATGAGGGAACGGGAAAAAAGTGGAGTAAGTGCGCCCAAGGGGACTGGGTCTCTTTTCTTGAATGCCGAATCTCACGACTTCATCTCGTGGATGCTGTGTGGAAAAGGGGGCGTCTACAAATTAAAATATTACTCATAGGGGTGTAGAATCTGTGAAACCCAACAAAATGAAACGCAGTTTTTTAAATTATACACCCAAAATGACAGTGATTTCGCCCTCTAGAAGGGACGAGTGTAATTATACATCCCAACTACAGTTTAAAACTGGCTGTTAATTATTAAATGCTAAATTACAAAATGAAGGAGTTTTTAAAAAATGACATAACTTACATAACATAAACTACTATTATATTTGACTAGCAATTAAAATAACATACTTCCACTGAACTCCGTAACAGTTAATAGCCGTGTTGCATCTAAGTCACCATGGCTCCAAAGTTTATTTGCTAGCTACGAATAATGGTGCATATGCCACCAATCATCATCAAGCCACGGGCACCGAATTATAGCCAGAGTTTCCACCAAAATTTGAGGCTCACATTTTCATTGTTTTTTACTGTGCACTTGTTTCAAATTAGGCATCAGCAACTATTTAACACTCACCTAACATAAACCAAGCACATCAATTGGCTCAAAAAAAAATCTCAACATAAAATCTTGAAACATATATACGAGGGACATTCACAAAGTAAGCTAATTTGGTTTATAAAAAAAAACGTGTAGAGATACAGAAAATATTTGTTGTATGAAAATCTACAACTCTCTTAAACTACTTTTCTACATAGCTTCCAAAATTGTGTCGGCAAGTTTCATAGCGGGACACAAGTTTTTGCATCCGTTCTTCGTAGAAGATTGCCTCCTGTTCTTTTAACTATGTAGCAACATACTTTTTCAATTTTTCAGTAACATTTCAGTGATTAATAATCGTGAGGTTTTCGGAAATTCCATAACAGGAACATTAATTGTAAACTTTTTATGGTTTTGCTGAAGCTTCTCTTTAATTGCGTGAACCAGTTCATCAGTAACCAAAGATGGTCGTCCCCTTCGTTCCTCGCACCGTGCACTTGATCATGTCCATTAAACTGTCTGACCCATCTTTTAACCATTAAATCACTCAGAGTTTCATTTTCAGAATCACTCAATTTTTTCCATAGCCCTTGCAGATTTTAGATAAATTTTACTTAGTTTAACTTACTTTGCATTTAGAAAAGGAATCACAGATCTGATTTCACCGATGGTGCCAGATCAGATTTCACCAGATCTGATTTCACCGAATTCAAATTAAGGCTGACATTTCAACGAAGCACTACAAAGAACACGTCGACAGCAGCGATTTGAAAATGGTGTACATTTCTTCTTCAGTCAAACTAACTGCAAAACATAAATTTGTATCTGTATCTGTACACTTTTTTATGTAACCAAATGGAACTTATTTTGAGGATGTCCATCGTAGTTTAAAAATTTAAAGAAATTTACAAAGATCATATATCTCATCACATACGAAATCGTATATTTCACAGATAGTAACGCAGGAATTTTGAAAAATATGTGTTGTTGGCACTGTAAGAATTGACAAAGAATATTTTTCTCCAAAATATACAATAATAGTTGCAGAAAAAAAGAAAAATAAAGAGTTTGACTCTACGAACAATAAAATGTATGACTCATAGAAAAAAAAACTATTGAATCGTTGGAACTTGTAAACCTAGGAAACATGCAAAATTAGAAAACCTAGAATTATTATTATACGGCGATATTCTACCGTTTCGTTTTACAGAAAATAAGTGATTAAAGTTGATTAAAGTAGTAAAGTAAGATTAACAAAATTAATCAAATTAATGTTTTTTTAACAATCCGAACTTTATTAAATTCCTTAACAAAACACACTGCCAAAACGTTATTAAAAGAAAAGCAACCAAGAAACAAATTAAACTTCTTTAGAAAACTAAATCACACCAAGAAAAATCTACCTCCGACTAATAACCACTTTTCCAAAACACATCCGTGCAATTTATATCGAAATTCTACGAATTCACCCTTCCGCCATTTTTTACAGCCACGTTTACGATCCGAACCCGAAGCACAGAGGAAGTTCTTAAAAAAGCTTTCTAAATTAGCGGCTTTTTCTTTCTGCATTTCCAAAGGACAAGCGCAACTCGTCAATGCTTTCATTTTAATAGTGAAACATCGGGAGGAGTAACCCGCTACTTAAAGTTACATAATGAGTGCAATTTTCTTGTCTTAATTAGGGCTGTAACAAGTCGGTTTTGTTTCGAGACTAATGGCCCTTATTTTTGCGTTATTTTCTTGGTTTTGCTGTTCGATTTCCATCTTATTTTTGAGGACAGGCGATTATTTTGTCAGAATTTAGTGGAGGGGAAATTGAGATGCGGTAAGGTAACTTCGAGGCTCTTCTTTCAAAAAAAAATTAATAACAACTCTTTTAAAAAATATTCTTTGATGTATTGGTTAAAGTTATTTTTTTGCAAATAGTCAAAGCAAAAAGCTTATTTCTGAATTTCCTATTGTATAGAATTGTTAAAGGGATCAAATGTCTCAAAATTGTAATGCTTGAAAATGTTCTATAAAAAGAGGAAAGAGATAAAAAAAAATACTTTAAGAACTATGATGGGCAGAATTTTTTTTTTTATTCGGGATTCTAGTATGTCTTCAAAAATGCATATATAAATATTCACTAACACATGATTAGACTTGTTACTGTAATTCACTAAATATTTACTACTCCAGTCATACAAACTCTCAACAAACACATCGAAAACTAGGGCATTTTAATTATCCTCTCGGACAATTTGAGAAAATATTTACTTGCCCGATTTTAATTTTTACTTCGGGTAATAGATATGCATAACCCAGATTTTTAATATAATTACCAATTGATTAAATATTAAGTTAACATAATATATTAGTAACATTATTAGTTCTCAAATGTAAATAACTGTCGTATACAGTTTGAAAATCTTGGTAATTTATAATAAAAATAAATAGCTGATAATAGATAGTTCATTACGTCTTTTAAAACAACATTTATAAGTAAATCTCTTTCCTAGTTCTACATGTTTTAGTTACTACAAGTCAAAATTAAAATTATTTCCTGTTTATACATAACATTAATGTTTTCCGCCAAGAAACCGGGTTAATTTTATAATAAAAACTGTTACATATTAATGAAATTACATATGCATATTCTTTTTTTATGCAAAACTCAATAAATTTGCAGTATTTTTTTCTGCAGTGTTACCCTCAGACATTCTTATTTATTTCTAATCCTGTACTAATAAAAAAATCCCTAAATGTCATTTATACACACTTACCAGAAACCTAAAAACATAATTCGAGGTTTTTCATGCACTTTTTATGTCAGGAGAGAAGAATAAAAAAATTAGACGCTTGAAGGTGGAAAAAATATAAAAATAAGTTTCTCCTTCCGCTCATAAAAATGGGAAAATAATTAACTTTTTTGCTTAGTTTGGATGGCAACAATACAGTGGGCAGTAGGTTTGCTGTCGTGTTCCATCATTTTTATTACGCTACTTTTTATGCACGTTTTGCGAGCATTAATGCGAGCATTCATAATAATAAGGGCGTATCGTTTAAAAGGGTGTCCACAATGCCTCGTTAATGTTAATGAATGACAAACCTAATACGATAATTTATGTTCATGAATGGTTTTTAAAGGGGGTTGCTTTAACACGTTTCGTTTTAGTTTTACCACTTATAAAATTTTTGCGTTTATGTACCTATTTTCCAATCAGTCAAAAAACACATAAGAAATTGCGTTTCAATGCTTATAATGCAGCATAAGAGAAAATACCGCATAATTTAATCATTTTAAATTGCAAACATTTGTGAACTTAGCTTTCGACGCAAGACAACGAAATGGAAAAGTTATCCGGTTCTTTTAAATACTGTATCGTCAAAATATCGGGAAAATATCGGACCGCGGTCAAAATATCGGAAACCCCCTTCCCTCCAATCAAAAGTTAAAACAAAAGCAATTGTCAATTTAAGATAAGAAAGACTGGGCGGCGAATCTTTAAACAACACCTTACAAATTTGTAGCAATTTGGGTGTCAGTCGAATGGAGGAAAAGCTAAATGAACCATCAATGTCATTTATCTTTTGAAAAAAACAAGGTAGGTCACAAAGTCTTCTCAAACTTCTTATAGCTTTAGGCTTTCATACACTTTTTAGACTTAAGTTTGCAGTAGTTTTTAAGTTAATGAGACATGATTGGTGTCATTGTTTATAAAAATAAACTCTAAACATTTATCTGACAAAAACTTTTCCAAGAAAAACACTGCCTACCCTAACCTTTTATATTACAGTAAAAACTAGTAGTAAATACAAGAAAAATGTACCTGAATAGGTAAGCGCATGCACACAACAAAATTGCACAGAGATATTCACAAGAAATGTTCAGGTCTGTTTACATTATTCAAACTTAAAATGGGCAGTAATATTTATGTAAATAGATATTATGAAGTCGCTTCTAAAGTAAATTAAAATCAAACTTAAATTAATACTTAATTAATCATATTTGACAAATACATTTGAAAAATTGCTTAACATAAATGTAAAATGTGAATTAAAAACTTTTAACTATAAAAATCCATGCCCTAGATGTATTTATGCATCTTATTCTTTATCGTTACAGCCAACTTTTTCACAACTCCACAAATCCTAGGCAAAGTGTTGTATCTTCTCTGTGCACTGTTCTTAGAAGATAAACCCATTTGGCACTACGATACAGCTTTACTCGATTAATAATAAGCGCATTTACGCTTTAGACAGCTTTCTGGAAGGAATAGGGGAAACGTTAAGTGCAATTTATGGTAATTTCTTAATACAAATATCCACGGTAACTCGAGGATTAATCACAAGTTTATGAGAGAATTAATTATATTTGCTCCTAGAAAATACTGTTACAAAGTTTAGAAAGGGATTTTGATTGTTTAAATATTTCCAGAATTTGGTTTGTGACTAAAGTTATTATTAAAATTAATTTGATGGAAATACCATAATGCAACCCTTAAATTGATTAGTAGTATGTCTTCATCTCTTCATGATCTAGTATTTAGCAATGTCAAGTATGCATAGTTTCTGAAAGATTTAATTATAATTTTGTGTTTTAAATGCGGAATTAAATTGTGTTACGAGATATGACAGAACTTTCGTTAATTATTAAGGATTTTGTAAGTCAATGAGAAGCAAAGAAACCACTAATGAATTTAACACATTAATACAATTAATTCTTATTTCGACTATTGATATACAAATGAAATAAACGTAAATAATTATTATGACCTCTTTGAGTGAATAGAATAAATTTTCAAGTATACACGTTATACCTGCATAAAAGAAAACTTAGAAGGTAAAAGAAAATATAAAAAATATATTTATTTTAATATTATATATTATTCCGACTTTATATATTATTCCTTTATTGCATCTTTTCTATATTTGAGCGAGTAAAAGACGCAATTTTAAGAATACATTCCTTTTGCACACCCAATCTTGTAAATTCTAATTCTGTAGCAGGAGTTTCCATTATTATTGTAAGTAAAATAAATGATTCAAAAACATATTTACTTTACTCAACCAAATAATATCTTCTTTTTCTATAAGATTTTCTTTCTTTTCGTGAGTAAAAGAAATGATTTACCAACATATTTTTTACACAACCATTCTTGTATCCTTTTATTCTGTAGCAAGTATTCCATTCTTCTGGTGAGTTAAAGAAATAATCCAACAGTACATTCATTTTACACACTCTATTTTGTATTTTCTTATTCTGTAGCACGTATATCCTTTTGGTTAGTAAAATAAATAATTCCAAAGACAAATTTATTTTACAAACCAAGCCTTGTATCCTCTATCCTATTGTATAAATATCCTTCCTTGGGGAGTAAAATAAATTATATAAAAGCATATTTATTTTACACACCCAAACTTGTATCCTCTTCGATTGCAAATGTCTTCTCTTTCGAGGGAATAAAATAAATATAGAAAAATATTTATTTTATACACTCAGTCTTGTTCCTTCATCCTTTCTTGTAGATATCTTCTTTCCCTGAGAAGATAAGTCATATCTATTCCTTTTACACGCCCAATCTCGCATCTTCTCATTGTGTAGCAGATAGCTGAGCTACGTTTTTGAGTGTGTAAAGTAAATATTAAAGAAATTACATTTACTTTACACACTCAATATCAGGAATCTTCTGGTTGCTTTTTATTTCTGCAAGTGAAAGAACTCTGTCAAGAATCTACTTCTTTCACACACTCAATCTTAGATCTTCTTCTTTTGCTGCACATTACTCCTATCCTAAAAAATAAAATAACGGTCTGAGAATAACATTTTTGCAGAGGTTATCAATCCTGTGTCTCATACTTCTGGTACAAATTCATCCTTTATCAGTGAATGCAAAATTAATATAAAGAGTCTAATTGCAAATCTCATATCTAAGACTATTTTTTGTATTAGCCTCCTCGTATTTCTTATTCACTTATACAATGCTAATTAGTTTAGAAATTTTAAACTTGAATTAGTGTGATTTTATCACCGTGACTTATAAACTGGATTTCTTCTATTAATTTTTTTTTTAATCTGTAGAACTGTTCATTAGTGATTGTTAATCATTGTGGATTTTTTGCGGAATTCAAACTACGAATTTGTCTCAATTACATGATAACATTGTAAATTAATTATAAGTATAATAAGAAAACTTTAAACCTGATTTGACTTCGAAATCTGTTCTTCTATCAAACTATGTAACGATCAGTTGTAACGTATAAAACAGAGTTCTACAGAAACGTAAACAAATATTATCTGGTAATAAGTTTATAAATTAAAATAATAATATATAAAATAAGTTAATGCCTTCATTTCAAAAAACCAAATTTAAAACGACAAATGATGTAATTAACTATTATTGGAATTAAAATAAAGTAAGAAAAAAAACTTTAAAAATAACAAAAGATGCATTGTTGCTTTACAGAACTCTGTTATCTTTTTAACATCGTATTCTTTAGCGCGCCAATATTGTTTCAGAACAATAAGAACTGTGTGTATTATTCATTGTTCAAAAAAAGCTTTATAATATTGGAAAACAATATAGAACCCGATTTCAATTCTTTACTTAGCTTTTTTGAAACAAGTTCCTCACAGTTTTAAATCATATTTACAGATATGTTTAGCTTATTGTTGAAAATGTTTTAAATTTATTGAAGTTAAATTGAGTAAGTTAGTTAAAAATAGACACTTATAAGATACAGGAATATTCCAAAAACAATTTAATTTTTTTTAATATAAAAAATATTTAAATATGCATAATAAAGTATTTTCTACAAATTGTAAAAAAAAGTCGAATAAAGAATTATCCGATATTTGTAAAATTAAATAATTGGTTTGAAAATATCTGGATATAGTAAAAGAAATTGTAACTAGGTGTTGGATTTTTCAAGTAAATTAAGCGACATTTCATATACTAAAAATTATGACATGGAAATGATTACTCTTTTTTAAGAGTCATTCGTTAGGCGTAAATGATTTTAACAGATGAGTGTCACAATTGTTTAATTTATTCCCTATTTATATAAAAGCATAGTAAAACTTAATTCTGTTTAATTCAATTAATTTGGCTAACGTAATTCTAAACTTCATTTTCTAGAAGCTGTCACTGGCTGTTAGTTGAATTAGCATAGATATGTCATAAATCTAAAACAAATACAGAAATGAAATAAGCAAAACTACACATTAGCAGTTTGTCATAAATCTAAAACAAATACAGAAATGAAATAAGCAAAACTACACATTAGCATTTCTATAAAACTATCTTATTATTTGTTTAAATAACTTTCTTTTAGAATTGTTCACATTAATTTAAATGTAAAATTAGTTTTTAAAAAGTCCGTCTTTCTATCTTTCCCAAAAATATTAAAACGTTCAAACTTTTTACTTGTATTTCCTTTTCTTTCCTTTATTTTCATCAAACGGCTTTTCTTTTAACGTCTTCGAATCCTAGAAATTTTGAATGCTAGGTATATTTATGGTTGGAATAATTTCTTAGTAGTTTGTTTGAACGATATTTGAATGTAACCATCAATGTTCATCACATTTATTCAAGCTCCATTAAAAGAATACTTTAATTACTTTTTTAAAATCTTTTATTTCAACAATATATTAATTATTAGACTATAATATATATAAAATATTTTACAATTATTCATATTTAATGATTCCATATATCCACGATGACATACTTCCATTCTAATTAGAATATATTTTAATAGGGACTTTCTATCCAGCAAAACTCCAAAAAATTAATTAAAGAAAATTAGTTTTAAGGAAAGGATTTCAAGTTTACTGATTCAGCGAAACTATTCTTTATTTTTATTCATACTTAAAATTTTGGAATCCGCTTTTACAAATTGGATTATGCATCTTAATTAAGCGCATGCAGCAAATTTGTTTCAAATATTATTTTTCTAAACATATTAATGCTGTTTTTAACATCTTGTTCTCCATTGCTAATATCTGTTTTAAAAATGCATGTACATTTAAAGTATTCTTTTTTTCAAACACTCGAACATTTATAATGAATGTTTGTTAACATTAATTAGTTTTTAAAACAATTACTTAAAATTCCTTGATTGTATTTGGGTTTCGATATTAATTTTATTTCGGATATTAAAGATGTTGATTTTAATTTTGAAGTCTCTTTTAAAAGAATTTCATTTTTAAATATATTCATATAGAAAGTATTCAGGAAAATAATGTTCATATTGTAATATAAAAATATTACAAATTACGTTGATTAAAAATAGTTTCCCTACATTAGAACTCGTCGAGTAGATGATTTCGAACAAAACAAAGAAATTTTCTGTCTTCTTAGAACTAATCGAAATATTCTTTCATAAATGTTTTACACCAAAACTTATCTGGAAAGCTGCAAATGAAAAATGAAATGGTTGTAAGGATTTCTTTAGGCTTTCTGTACTGTTCAGATGATTTGTACGAAATTCCCCAATCTGTGATACAGGGAGGAAAGAATGATTCTATATCTCTTAATCCTTTTGTATCCCAGGTAGTTACGTTTTGTTTTAGCTATTTTAATAAACCACTTACTATTACTTTACGGTTTTTTTAAGAGAGCTGTATTCTTTTTAACACTTTCAGCAAACTGCGTTTTAAAAGGGTTGCACATAAATACAAATGATATATTATTAAATATAATATATTATTAAATATTTTAAAATTGTTATTAGAGAAATATCACTACCTTATTACACTATCGCAAACAATGTATGCGCTTTTGCAGCAAAAAATTCCTACTTGCAGAATTAAATATATAAAACTTTCAATAGCATAACTAATTAAATCTTTGAAATTTGAAATGTATTTAGAATTCTTTATAAAATACTCAAAATAATCAAAATACTTAACTGCTTGCTTCGAGTTGAGGCTTAGCTGACGATAAATAGTATATGACGTTATTTAGGCATGATTTTAGAATACTATGAATAGCTTTCATCTAACATGTCGAAAAGGCTTTCACTTTTGGTTTATCACACTCTTGGGGGAAAAGAAAAAAAATACCAAACTTTTAAAATCATTTACAGTCTTAAAAATTATTAACTTATTACCTACTCTAAAAAAGCAGATTTATACTTATACAAGAAATTTCTAATTCCATGCAAAATTGTCCTTTCTGTAGTGCAAGTCACGTGCGTAAAAAGCGATTATCACTACAACTCATTGAATTGAAAAAAAAATAGCGGAATAGCTGTTCTACACTTATTACAACAAAATAATGTAATTTGATTCATTTAATTTATTTTTCAAATTCAAAAAGTTTTTTTAATTGTGACTAACACTACAGTTACATAAAATGGGCCAAATGTATTTATCATAATATAACTATAGAAATGATTATTAAATCTGTAATCTATCTAACTGAATCACTCTAGTATACATTTTTTGTAGAACTAACTCAAAATAGCTAATAGAAATAGGCAAAACATTTCAAAAAAGGTTCTACATCAGAATGTTTTCGCTATTTGGCGACAAAATGTTATAGTGCCAAACAATGCATTCTAGTGATCCTTTTCCCTATATTATAACTAACTAACTCCCCGGCACTACAGTCCATGTTGGACCATGGCCTCTCTTACAATGCGACTCCAAAGCCGCCTGTCTTTGGTCTTCACTTTCCAGTTTTTAATTTTCATGTCTTTTAGATCTTTTTCCACATCATCTATCCATCTCTTTCTCTGTCTTCCTCTCCTTCTCTCTCCCTGACATTGCCCCTTGAAAAAAAAATTTGTGCCTCTGCTTTTGTCCATTCTCTCCATATGTCCCAGCCATTGAATTCTCCTAGTTTTTATGATGTTAATAATGTCTTTCTCTCCAAATAGCTTAGCCACTTCAAAATTGTATCGTCTTCTCCAAACATCACCTTCTTTGATTGGTCCAAATATGGCTCTTAAAATATTTCTCTCCCAAGTTATTAGCATCTTCCCTTGCTTTCGATTCAAGGTCCAGGTCTCCGACCCATATATAACTGTTGGTCTTATTACAGTTTTATATATAAGTAGTTTTGTTTTCCACTATATTATAACGGCATGGAAAATATATTTGTCTGATATTTATTGATCATCCTAAAATGGGAGTCAGCGGAAATGTGTGATTACTCCACCAAAAGTCCCGTTCCTTCTTTCTCTTATGGTACATTTTTTCTTCCTTTGCAAGGAGGAAAATGATCCTTTTCGCTTAGTCCTCCTTTTTATCATCTCTTTGTCCGTTCCTCCGCTTTTAACTCTCCATCAGAGTATTAGGATGGTTGGCAAATGGAAGAAAAAGGGGAAAATATAAAGACTGGGTGAAGGTTTTTCACACTGTGGTGAGAAATCGTGTTGTTGGGGGTTACCGATAAGTTAGATTTAATATGATGAAGCTGGTAAGGGAGACGATTTTTCTTTAAATTGAAAAGTGTTTTATTGATAATTCTTTTTGAAAACGAACCTAGTAACAATTATCGATAAAGAATGTGATTTTAGACTTACTTTTGAGCTGCATATTCATCTTACAATTTTTGTAAACTTCCAAAGTGTGCTTTGAGAAAAGAATAGAAATAAGTTATCTTTGCAGAACGATTAATCTAAATTATTTACATAAAACTATTTTAAAACAATCTGAAAACTATGCACGCATTTTGGTAGAAACATTGCAGGCCTTATATTGTTTTAAAGTTAAAACCTTCCCTACATCATTGTTTTAAAGTTAAAACCTTCCATACACCATTGTTTTAAACAATTATCATCAAAATCAATTTGCAATTAACGATTTCATTTGAATGATACAATATAAATAGAAAATAATTATTTGTTTCACAAAGTGCTCGAACACAACACTTAATATTTTAATTGAAAAAAATATCCTTTACACATGGCTCAGTTAACCACCTGAACAAATTCAACAAAATTACAGCACCATTATTATGCAGCGACACAAAGGCAATGCAAATAATTTCCCACCCCTACACGATGAATGATTAAACACGACTGGGTCCCAGATCGCTGTGGCTATCCATTGTGTGTTTAAGCAGTACATTGTTGTGGGTTCTAAATATATCATTGAAGAGGTACCTTTCTATTCTTAATGTCGACAAAGCCGCCGATTGTTTCATTCATCATTCAATCAACAAAGCGCTGTACCCTTAATTGCCTTTAATCAGTCCAAATGAATCAGTATAACAATTAAAGTACTAATTGAATCTAGATCCTGGTCGTATTTTACATTTTGTGAAGAAAATTAAGTGTTTTGTAAAGGATGCAGTTTAAACATTTACTCTGAGTTTCTTTTGCTTAAAATATTAATTCAACACATTTAAATCATTTGGATGTGCTTTTATAATTCTATCTGAAAAACAGCGAAAAATGTCATTATAAATGAGTCATAAAAGATTACTTATGTTATTACTCATTTTTAATAAAAACAATTAATAATCAATTTAACCATAAATAATTAAAATCCCATTACTTATTTTTAAAGGATAAGAAGGAGACAAAAGGGTACAATAGAGCAGTTCGGCTGAAATGGGTAGACAATCCAACCAATTGTCAAAACACTTTTAAGTATAGTTCTATTCAAAAGAATAATGATTGCAAACCGTAATGTGATATGAATATTATGTAAAATTTCAACCTATACAATATATAAGAAAATATAACAAAGAATTAGTAGACATAGTTAATAATATTTGCAAGTTATTACATTTTAGTTTCGTTTTCAATTATGTCTTAATATTCTAAAATAATAAAAGTATCCGTTCAAGGTCGTATTATTTAAAAACGCTAGTTATAAATCATTGCAATGATTTTCTAACAGCTATAAATTAATTGCACAGAAAAAAATGAAAAAAATCTAGCAAACATTTTTCTGTAATTCTTGAAGAGTTGTTAATGAATTCGTACCAAAAATTTCCTTTTTAAAAACTTTACGTCCGAAAAATACTTAAAATATTTAAATTTCTTTTACATAGAACAGTGTTAGCTGGTACAGTGTTAGCTAGTACAGCTCTGTTAGCATATGTGAACCAAAATGTAAGTGTTATCTTGAAAAAGGAGGAAAGTATTTATAATCGAACACAATCAAGCATTTTCAAAAAACAAAATGCATTTTTTTATTGTTATAGGGGATAAGCAGCTATGAACATAAATTTACAATTGGAACTCTTATTGCAGAACTAGCAGTATGGTCCCGCCTTACTGGGAACTCGTTAACTTCGCATTGCTTCCTTTTAGAGGCATGCTTACTTACTCAAAATCAAAACCAAATTAAATTCGTGTTGGCGCATGCGCACTTAAAAAAGCAAACACTAATAGAGGATGAAGCAGCCTTCGGGCGAGCGCATATCTCAACCAAACTAAATCAATCAAACTAATAGAGGATGGCGTCAAGCCCCCGTTTCGGCCCGGTCCATGTATTTTCAAGCCCTGTTATGGTCCCGCAATCCCACGTGGATGACGTTTTTCGAAACTAATTATATTAATTAAAAATCACAATCAATTATGAAAAAACTAAGCCTCAGGTGCACACGTAGGTATTAAAAGGAATCTATATTAAAAATTTCGAATTTTTTAGAGTAGTCTAAGTAGGTCTTTTGCGATCCACAGACATACACACAGACAGACTCTTTCTTTTATTATTATAGATGTTAATTGTTTGACATCCTGTGAACCAGATTATAAAAATTTTTAAGATATGCTAAGGTACTGTTCAACCATTTGAGAAATTGTATTTTGAAAACAAAAATTTAGAGAGCGGTTAAAATTTTCAAAAAATTAAATCGTCTTTCAAACTAAACTTTTTTTAAATATTTTGTTACTAAAACACAAAATTGTATAAATCTTCAAGTGGTAAATACTAATTTAGTAAGTAAAATCTTTTTTTCTTGGAGTCCTTAAGTTTAAATTTTACCGTTACTAATTTTTTTTCGGTCAGCTTTTTTGGCAAAACAGGTATTTTAACATAGGTGGATTAGATGTAGCATGTTTTTTTAATGGTGGAAGTACTTGGAATTCGAACTTTTTCCCGAGTTTTTCAAAAACTTTTTGTTTTCAGGAGCTGAATTTTTCGTTGCATCTCACTTGTTTGTAGCATTAGTAGTTTTGACTATGAAAGTGGGTGACTAACGGACTGACAGATTTACACACCCCCAGCATTATACAAACTATATATATTATATATACTATATTAGCGGACACAGCATTTATGTAAACCACACCTTTTCGCGTCATAAACGTAATGTGGAGGCTAAAATAAACAAAATCAGAGAAAAAAGGACATAACAAAAATGAATCCTTATAACAAGATATCAAAAGTTTTTACATCTCCATGACTTGATCTTCTTACATAAGACTGAAACTCAAGAAAGTGTTTCTACAACACTTTTTGCCTCACAAACCTTTCATGTAACACAGGATTTATGCTTTTCTATTTCGTGCACTTCATCCCTCAAAAAAAATTCTCCTTAGCCTTAGTATTTCTGCTTTATAATATTTCAGTTTTTGTTTGGTAACTGTTGATTTAGTTTATGTTAATTTATCAAGGATTTTTAGATACACAAACAGTTAATTAATAAAGTATTTATTACAAACTAAAGAAATGTATATATTGTTTAACATTATGTTTTAAAAATCAAAATTTTCGTCAATTTTGAGCATTTCATATCTGTAATTTGCCGCTTCCACACAACATTTGTGTTCAACAGAGAAAAAGGCGCTAAGCACAGTATTAATTCTATATTAAGCATTTGCAAGCTAAATTTGGCTAATTTCATTTATTCTGTCGAATATTCAATAGTTATTTTTTTTTAAAAATTCAATAATTTCCATTTCAAAGAATAAATATATAATATTCCGCACTTTTAAATCGAAGCGAAACGTTTAATATCAGCATGCAATCGAAGAATCTCTTTGTGAAACATATATGACGTCATTTCAAACTGATTATGTCACAAAAATAAATTTCTCTAAATTTCATATTTAAAAGAAATAAAGTTTCTCGAGCGATTGTTGTGAATAGTTATTTTAATTTAATTCCAATAAAAATGGCTGCCCATGCTTTTTAAAAGAGAAACTATTTTGTCGGTTTTTTTAAATAATTGAAGTACTTCAAATTCAAATTTTTTTTTAAATGTCCTCTAATTTCGATGCGCTGAATTTTTCGACGTATCACTCTTACCTAAAGCATTGTAGCTTGGGATCTGAAAGGGGATGACAGACGGACGGACTGAACGATTATAATACTTTCCACTTTTTACGTTATAAACGTAGTGTGGAAGCTAAAAAACGAGGAAAAAGCAACAATTCCTTATTACTTTAATGTCCTAAGTCTACTAGTGTGAGGTTTCATTTCTTTTTACATTTCAACCCCTCTTCACGGGTTCCAGAACAGAAATGAGTCGGAGGATTTTAGTAACGGGTTTCTGATCCGTCTTTTTAAAAATAGAGGTGGGTAGTTTATGGATGTTTCGGGGATGTTTTTGGCGAAGTAATCTTTGCGGACTTTTTTGCGTTTTGAGATACCGTGTGACTTTTGTGAGTGCAGCCAAATGGACGGGAATCTGCAGTCGGTGTGATTCAGAATCTTTCTTTACTCATAATGTGAAATCACCCAACTGTAGTACCTAATGTTAACAGTACAATAAAGTTAGTAAAAACTTTGAGAAGAATTTCAAAATTAAGGCCTTCGACTTACAAGTTTTTGAAATTTAAATTTGTAGCAAAGCAAAATATTTTTAATTTTTTTTGTTCTTTCTAGAAGCTGTGCTGGAGTAGGTGGTTGTGTGGCAAGTGCTGATTCTGAGAGGCGCATAGAAGAAATAGTCTTCACAAAATTGTTTCTATTTTTAATAAATGACTATTTACAAAAAAAATAAATATATTTAACTAGAAATCGGCAGGTTGGCGCAGACAATAAACAGTACAACATAAGACAGTCCAACTTGGTGGGGCTAAAGCTTGGTCAACGAACTTTGTCGTTGAGCGGGATCAATTCAGCACCGAGAGCGAGTTCGTTTTGGCATCTGCTGAACCGAAGGCAGAAGACAGCCATTTATAGGAGAAGTCACTCCATTTCACTTCAATTCGGCGTGGTGGTGGAAAACTGAGGCTGTTTGGTCGTAAACAAAGCTATATAATGTCATTAAAGTTTTATTGACAGATTTTTTTTTTACTTTGAAAAGGGAATTTCAAAAGTAAGGCTTACGACTTACTAGTTTTTGAAAATTAATTTAAATTTCTAACAAAACAAATTATTTCTAATTTTTAGTTCTTTTTAGAAACTATGAAATGTCATAAAGTTTTGTTGACAGACAGACAGATTTTTTTAAACAGATTTTAACTGATTTTTTAAAGTAATTTAATAAAAAATTAAATTTACTTTCTTTGCACAATTTTCCACGCAGTAAACAATTTTGAACTCAATTATATTTATGTTTGTGAATAATTTATGTGTTACTGGCGGGACTCCATATTTACAGTTAATAAGTGTCATCATGAACATTTCCAACTATGCAAACGCTTCATAATGTTTTTAAACGACATGCCAAAACTTCTAAAAACAATTCAATCACATTTTCAAACGCAAACATCTTTGAAAGGATTTGCAGTCTTTACATGAATTACTCAATTTGCTTCACACGTTAAACTAACGACTAGCATTTGCAAAGGGATGCTACAGAAATATAATTCTTTAAGTTTCTTACGTGTTTTTTAAGGAAAATAACTAGTTGTTTTTTAGTTTAAGAACCTAGTAAATAAAGTTATTTCGGTTCGTCAACGAATTAATTTTCAATTGTAATTTTTTTCGTTTAGAATGAGTTCTTCAAAAATGATGATATAGAGCAAATTCTTTATTTTATTCTTCATATAATTTTATTACTCCTAATCTAATTAGTTACACTGAAGACCAAATGTGCAATATTTTCTGTAATATCTCAAATAACAACTGAACTAAAAATGGCCTATTTGAAAATATCATCAACACTTTCATTTCCATCTGCACATAATTCTTCATTTCCAATGCATATAATACTTCATTTCCAAATGCATTTATACATATAATTCTGCATTTCCAATACATATAATACTTCATTTCCAAATACTCATAGTTCTTCATTTTCAATATATATAATACTTCATTTCCAAATGCACATAATTCTTCATTTCCAATTCATATAATACTTCATTTCCAAATACATATAATTCTTCATTTCCAATACATATAGTACCTCATTTCCAAATACATATAATACTTCATTTCCAACTACATATTATTCTCCATTTCCATTACATATAATTCATTTTCAAATACATATAGTTCTTCATTTCCAATATATATAATACTTCGCTTCCAAATACATAACAGCTATTGACCCTTCTCTATAGCTTTCGTGATATTTCCGGCCTGGAGTATTTAAGGTTAAAACTAACTTCAATCCACCAACTGAAACGCCAATGTATGAAGTGTTCATTACATAACTCGCAATAAGATCGAAATATGTACTTTTACGACAGTTTTACTGAAAATTATACTATAGTTAAGTAGTTAACTTCAAGTGTTTTAAAATTCGTGTTCCGAGTAACTTAATTTGTCCTAGAAAAATAGTTATCTAATGTGGTCTTCGTTTGTCTTATGTTTTGCTATTTTGTATAAACTTAAGTAGAAAACTAATTTTCGAGTTGCAAGTTATCTTACCAATCGTCTTCAATGATTTAAAACTTACAATACGTCCGATAAATCTTAGGTGCAAACTTTCAAGGATTTTTATAATAAAAATTTTTTTAAGCATATCTTACTATAAAAATTCAACAATTGTGCATTTAAAAAGAATGAAGAAGTTTTAAGAATTTACATTTCGTTACTTTTTTTTCAAATTTTACAGGTGCTAAAGATACTTATAAAACAATTAGCTTGTTTCAGATGGCGTAATTTCTTTACGTTAAATTCTTGATTTCCTTTCAATTAATGCTCCGATTGCTGTTTCCACTTGACATTGATTCACCAATCGATAATCGAGAAATATTTTTTATATATATTATCCAGTATTTTTTTTTACCATTCAGGACCTGATACATGCTTATTGACTTACAATGAGGGTAATGTAAAATATCACAAAAGTAAAGAATAGCTTTTCGTACACAACATCATGCCTTGAAAAGTAGCCCAAAATGCAAGCATAAAGACATTAACCAATCGATGCTCGAGGAATATTTTATTTTCATTCAGTATATCTGTTGCCATTCAAGACCTGAAACATGCCCGTTGATTTTAAATAAATTTGTTTCAAAATGTCACAAAAACAAAGAATAACTCTTCATGTACAAAATCATAACACCTTGGAACGTGGCCCAACCTTTTCCATTCATCCCCCAACCAAGAACGATTTATTTTCATTCAGCATTTCGGTTGCCATTCAAGACCTGAAACATGCCCATTTATTTAAAGAATAACAATTTAAAATATTACAAAAACAAAGAATAACTCTTCATGTACAACATCATAACACCTTGGAACGGGAGCCAACCTTTTCCATACATCCACCAACCAAGAACGAAGTTATTTTCATTCAGCATTTCGGTTGCCATTCAAGACCTGAAACATGCCCATTTATTTAAAGAATAACAATTTAAAATATTACAAAAACAAAGAATAGCTCTTCATGTACAACATCATAACATCTTGGAACGTGACCCAACCTTTTCCATGCATCCACCAACCAAGAACGATGTTATTTTCATTCAGCATTTCGGTTGCCATTCAAGACCTGAAACATGCCCGTTGATTCAAAGAATAATAATTTAAAATATCACAAAAACAAAGAATAGCTCTTCATGTACAACATCATAACACCTTGGAACGTGACCTAACCTTTTCCATACATACACCAACCAAGAACGGTGTTATTTTCATTCAGCATTTCGGTTGTCATTCAAGACCTGAAACATGCCCATTGATTTAAAGAATAATAATTTAAAATATCACAAAAACAAAGAATAGCTCTTCATGTTTAACATCATAACACCTCGGAACGTGACCCAACCTTTTCCATACATCCACCAACCAAGAACGATCTTAAAATACCCCAAAAACAAAGAATAGCTCTTCATGTATAACATCATAACACCTTGGAACGTGGCCCAACCTTTTCTATACATCCATCAACCAAGAACGATGTTATTTTCATTCAGCATTTCGGTTGCCATTCAAGACCTGAAACATGACCATTGATTTAGGGAATAACAATTTAAAATATCACAAAAACAAAGAGTAGCTCTTCGTGTACAACATCAACACCTTGGAACGGGCCCAACCTCCAACCAAGAACGATGTTATTTTCATTCAGCATTTCGGTTGCCATTCAAGACCTGAAACATGCCCGTTGATTTAAAGAATACTAATTTAAAATATCACAAAAACAAAGAATAACTCTTCATGTACAACATCATAACACCTTGGAACATGACCCAACCTTTTCCATACATCCACCAACCAAGAACGATCTTATTTTCATTCAGCATTTAAGACCTGAAACATGACCATTGACTTTAAATAAAGGTTTCAGAATATTACAAAAACAAAGAATAGCTCTTTATATAAAACATCATAACACATGCCCGTTGATTTAAAGAATAATAATTTAAAATATCACAAAAACAAAGAATAGCTCTTCATGTACAACATCCTAACACCTTGGAACGTGGCCCAACCTTTTTCGAAGAACACTGGAAGCTAAGGTTAGCCCCGCGAAAAACAAAGCAGAGGAAACACGTGTCAGGGAAGGGAGCGAACCTATTAATCTTGTGGGCAAAAACCCGCTTGACAGAAATTGTCTCGGAAAGGCCTCTCCCACTCAATAAACAAACTATTTCCTGCATTAAATGGGATGGCGCTGAAACAAAAGGCTGCAGACGAATAAAAAGGTAATGCCCCGACCACTCTTTTGTAATGCATTAGTGGGGATTCGCAGATGGACTCAGTTGAAGGAAATGGAAACCTTTAAAATCTTCTGAGTGATTGCTTGGCTGTGTTTGGTTCGTCTTGGGAATCGGTGTGGTGTTTGATTAATTAGGGTTTGTCGTTGTTGTTGTTGTGTGTAATTGTTTGTGGGGGCAATAATATGTTAGGGTCTATACGAAAGTGCTTTCCGGTTTCTATTACGTCCTGATAAATATATATTTTATAGTATGTTTGGCAAGGAGTTATGTAAACAATAACGTTTTATATTTGCTGTGGCACATTAATTATTTTCTAAATCTTTGACAGGAAAAATAGATATTTTTCGTGTAGTGAATGCACACATAAGTTTTGCCCTTTTTAGCCAACTGCTTTTAAAATTAACGACGAATCTGAAAGATCTCGGAAATAGTGCTTGCCCCTCGTGCAACGTCACCACAACTTACACAAGCAACTTATACTCACAACTTATACCTGCACTCATAGCCTGAAAAAGGATTTTTAGATCCACTTCGATAAAACCACTTTGTTCTTAAAGTTTAAAACAAATTCTGCCGTAACAGGGACCTAAAAACAAAACATTCTTTAAATGGGTTCCAGGTCTCAGGAGGATAAAAGAAAAATCTTTCTCTAAGTGTACTATGAATACAAAGCTAAAATAGGCGGTTGAACATGTTAAAACATTGGGCACTAGCCGTTTGTAGAAATATAAATAAATAATAATCTGAACATTTAAAATAAAAGCATCTAAAATGTATAGACAAAGACTCAGAATGATTGCATTTCTAAATTCCAATATGCTAATTTAGATTTTTTTTTATCGAGGAAACAATATGAGCTTACAATTTTATTTCATGATTAGGAAAACATAAACGAAAAAATGCATTTCGTTGCTCATGAGTTAGAGTAGAAATATAAATTAGAAAAATTCGATTGAAATTCTAAACAGAGGAGTAATTCAGTTGAATTGTAGCATTGATTTTTCTATATATAAGTAAAACTCATTTTACTTGCCAGTCTTTTTAATGGATACCATTTCGCTTCTCAATTTGTCGCAAAAAAATATATGCAGAAGGAAATAAGCCTAAGTCCTTCCTTCCACAACAAATAACACTAGTACGATTATTTGCGAACTATAATGTATGCCTAAATTACCATCATTTTGAAAATATGTTCAAAAATCTTTGAAATTGAGCTTTTAATTTGATAAAGCCAATTGAAATGGGGGAAATCAAGAGAAAGGAGTTTTCAAAACATTGTTTAAATAAAAAAAAATAAACGTGTATAATACATGTATATACTTTGAGATTAAAGACAATTATTGAAATAATATTTCAGAAAATGAATTCATTGTGATAATCGTTTTTAATATACATAGTTTTAAAAAAACCTGTAATAATGATCTTAAATAAGTTTTGTGTTGAAAATACACAATATTATTTTAAATTGTGATTGCGAAATGTAATAGCTATTAGTAGTTCTTAAGTAGCTTTGACAGTAAAAATAAGCTTTAAAACGTAATTTAAAATATATATTTTTAACATGGTCTGGTCTTTTTTATCACCAATGTAATAATTCAAAGCAATTTTAAAAATTTAATCAAATTTATTATGGTTATTAGTTTATTTTTTGTTTGAGCTCAAACAAATAAGTGGTTTCAGTGATTTCCTTTCTTTTAATTTTTTAATATCAAATATTTTATTAGGTTTTAAGATTAAAAGGGATTAAATAAATTGTTCCTTGGAGGCTAGAAATAGCCAGTTGGAAACGTAGAAACCTATAACGTATTAAACGAAAGCAATAAAAAATTGACAAATTTAAAATTTAAAAAAAATTTAGACCAACCAATTTTCTTTTGCTTTTTTAAGTTTCAATTGACTTTCAATAAAACATACCGGGGAATACTGAACTGTAGTAAAATGACATCGAAGAAAACAAATGAGCTATTTTTGCCACCCCATAGTTTTTAACAGCGTTACCCTATATTTACAGTTAAAGTTGACCATCGAATAATGCAATACTTAACTAATTAAAAGCAATTTCCTCATATTCTTCACTAAATGGTTATTTCAGTTTGGATTAATTAATTTGTAATCAAGCAGGTATATTACCTTTCTACTTTACTTTGGAAAGTCGAATTGTTTAAAGAGGTTACCACTTAAAATTAATAATTCTTTTATTTGCATTTAAAAAATTGAAATCACATTTTAAAAAAATACCATGCAATATTCGTATGAAGCTAAAACTTAAAATAGTATTTCTAAATTCTAGTATGTTATTTTCGAAATTCAATTATTAGGGGAGACCGGGGTTAGTTGGCACAGTTTTCACTTCAAAAATTTTCAAATTTTTTGGTTTGAAGATATTTGAAATGTAAAAAGTTGGTAATGTAGGTAAACATTTTGGCTACAAATCACACATACAATTGAATAAATATATTGTTGCCACTTTGTGTGAAAAATGTTTTTCCTTGTCCAGTCAAACTATGCCAACCTACCCCGGTATCGGGGTTAGTTGGCATAAGTGAGGCAAGCGTTTTTACTCGTGTTTATGTAAGGTGTAAATATAATGAATGTTAATCAGCTTAAAATTAAACATTCCATATGTCCTGGGCGATAAATTAATGTTGGTTCATTACTGATTATAGGAGGTTGAAAAATCTTTGAACATTATGTGGGTTGAAAGTGGACGATCGAGCCAAACTCGTAGCCTCGGGGGTACGTATTGATAGTTGTGGGTGACGTTTTAGGAAAAAAGAAAACCAGTCAACACCTGCTGATTCTTTTGAGTCCCAACTACTAGGATGTGTAGTGCCATTAGCAACTGCATATTGATATGCCAATTTTCTTGCCTCTTTTGGGCTCAGACCGAAGTATATGTCCCTTGCCTTCACAAGGTATTCACTCAAAGCAAATTCTTGTTCAGGAGTGAACACCTGCCGCACTATCCCATATCCTCCAATACCCTCTGGTACCCTTTAGGCAGAGAGAATTCATTTTTAATTTTGCGATCTTACAATACCATGCGAGACTTCTAACAGAGATCTTAAATTCTTCCGCTACTTTTCTCAAACTTTTCTTTTTCAATTAAGTGTGTCTCAACAGCTCTCTTTCGATGATCTGCTGTCATTGTAGCTCTCCCAGTTTTTCGTTTATAGGTACTCATAATCTGAACAAAAAATATTGACATTATCTTAGATGGGTAATGTAACAAATCCCTGGCTAATACAAGGCTAGGGATTCAGTGGTTCTTTTTTTTCCAGTAAAGGATTGGACTCATTGTTAAGAAATTTAAGCTTTAATGATTTAATTATACATAAATTAAACAAGACACGTTTCTTAGCATTTTCAAAAGCTCGCGACTGCTGAGCGACTCGCTTCTTCCAAGCGCAGAATCAAAAAGGTCCCGTTGCCACCAGTACATCTTCCTTTTGTACTCCACCGTCCAAGGGTACAGCACACGCCCTTCCATCAACTTTCCAGACGCCCGGCGCCATCCGTTCAGCCTAAGTGAGCACGCCAGTCGCCTATTTGATGTCACCCCGCTCGGGTAAAAATGGCGGCAAATTCCAGGTGGGACGGTGACACGCCCAACCTAGTTTGAAGATTTTCTTTCAGTTGAAAACAATCTTCCAACTACATAACAAAGGAAGTCACAAGAAGGTAGCACATCTAAGACACATCATTTAGCGATAATATGGAATCTCCCACATTCCGCACTCATGCCAATGCCAGTGTGACACATATATATTAAACTCAATACTTTTAAACACTAAGAAACTCAAATTAAATTGTAGAAAAAAAAACACAAATACACTTTTTTCCAAAACAAAAAAAAACCCTAAACACCACAATAGCAAAATTGAAATAAACTGAACAAAAAAAACGTTACCACGCTGCTGCTTTTAATCGAGATGGCATCAGCGTCCTTGTTTCCAGCATCCCAGTTTGTACTGAATAGAGATTTTATAACGCTGCAGCGCCAAAAGCCATCTTTGCAGTTTAGCGTTTCTAGGTGCCTCCTCTGGCAGATAACTGAGTGGATTGTGGCTCGTGGCCCTGACAAAGTGACATTTCTGGATATTTGCTGAGAGGTTAAGGTCATTTAAAGTTTTTAAAACGGCACTCAAATGGATCATATGGTCCGACCACGATTGGGAGTATATGACAATATCAATGTAACTATCAGCGTATTCCCGATGTACACTTAATACTAAATTCATCGTTTTTAGAAACGTATTAGCACTCCCATTTAATCCATAAGGTATAATTGTCCCCTGATATTGCCCTTTTGGTCCAATAAACGAGGTTAGTTCTTTACTTGCCTCATCCATTGAAATAGTCCGATAGCCTTTTAAAATATCATTGCGTTCCATAAAAATCTGCAAAAGGGCTTCGTATGTCGCCTTGGCGGTTAGTGTACGAAGAGGTACGGCCTCAGGCCACCTCGAATGTTGATCAACAACACACAATACGTATTTATGCCCTCTAGAGGAAACCGTATCAATAGGACCAATTATATCGGCGTGCGCCGCCTGAAATGGAAGTTCCGGCCTCGCAATAGGCTCCATAGGTGGTCTATCATTAGTGCGGACCCTAAGCCGTAACTGACACTCTTCACAGCTACTACAATAAAGCTTAACTTGTTTTCTGACGCCCTCCCAGAAAAACGACAACTTTATTTTTTCTAAAGTTTTCTCCGCCGCCAAATGTCCACCCGTTGATTGGTTATGAGCCTGTCTTAGGATTTCCATTCTCCTACATTCGGGTACCACCAGCTGTTTTAAACTCTCATTTACCACTTTATTTCTATGATAAAGTAAACCATAATCAACAAAATAAGAGTTTTCTCCCTGTCTACCCTCTTCCCAGCACGTTGACAATGACGGACAATCCTTTTGTTGCTGCCTAAACAGCCTAGACTGTTCGCCCGTTTGGTGTGCGCCATTGTCCCCAGAATTATCGGGTTCCCGTTCCGCTTCAACTTCTTCAGTGACCGAATCGTCTGCCCATTGTCGACCAAAAGGCAGTGGATCTTCGCCCCTCTTTGCTTCCCCTTCTTCGTAAATTATTTCTCCCTGAGGAGGAGGCACGCCCATTTCAATGCTATTCACTGAATACAACTGAGATTGACTGTTCAAAGCCTTAAACACTGCAGGTGTAACTAGTGCAGGACAATTTAAATTGTCAATGATAGCTGCTGATATTTCAATTTCGGGAATGATGGTCTGTCCTTCCTCCCATAAAGACACAGGCACTTTTACCAGTTCCGCTTTATACATCTGTCCAATTGCAGGGACTAAATAAATGCAACCCTCAGTCTTATATTTATCAGGAATTAAGTCTTTGCGGAAGACACAAATCTGGGCACCAGAATCATTGATAGCTTGAATTTTATTTCCCTCAATTTTTATGTTTACCATGGGAAGTTGACTTTCATATATTACATCCCTTTCGTTTTTAATTGCATTCATTCCAACATTAATACAAACCCTATTAATTAATCTTTCATTATCTCTGCGGTTTTTACAATCCCTTTTTATATGACCGGGCTCTTTGCAACCGTAACAGATAATTTCCGACTTCTTTCGGTCCAAGTTATTAACATTTCCTCCGTTACTTACTGCCCCTTGCCCATTGTTTCCAGAGTCCCCTTCACCTGGCCTATTGCCAACAACTGGTTTATCTCTAATATTGCCATCGCGCCAGTTTTTCTTTTGATCTCCCTTGTACCCCTCAAACCTATAACCGCTGCTTGGGTTTGCTTCTAAATACATGTCGATCTCTGACGCAAGTTCGGTTGGTCTCAACCATTTTATTCCCTCCTTAATTAATATATGGGACCTCACCCTACCATCTATTAAGTCTTTCATCTTATCCGCCACCACCAAGTCTTTCAGATCTTGGATGGAGACAATATTTCGACTTTCTAAATAGTATTCTAGGGTAGTTTTAATGCGGGACGCCCATTGTACATATGATTCATTTTCTCCTTTCAAACAATTCTCGAAATTCTTTCGGTATTGTACTGGGGTCAAGCGATTTTCAGCCAAAATGCATTCCTTAATTGCTTTATAATCGCTAAGTTTATCCAATCCCAGACTGTTTGTTAAACTCCCAGTAAAATTAGCCAATCGATGCAAAACAATCTTTCCCCAATATACATCTGGTACCGAATAAATATCGAAAATTGTTTCTACTTGAAAGAAGAAAAACACCCAGTTTTCTGAATTTGAGGGCACCTTAGGCAACTGGTCTTTTACCAAACTCAAGTATTTAAATAATTCATCTTCGACCCCTCTATCGGAAGACCTGTTACCATTATTTACCTGTGAGTTTTGACCATTCTGTAATTCCAGAATTCTAATTTCATGTTCTCTTTCTAACCTTTTCTCTTCCCTCAACTTCTCTTCCTGTTCCCTGGTTTTACTCTGTTCAATCCCCTCTATAATATCTCTAATTAAGTCCTCGTCATAATTTTTACTTCCCTTAATTAAAGAAATTAATTCAACCACTTTAACGGTATCTGGTACGTCTTCCCCCAATTCTTTAGCTATTTCGCATAACTCCGCCTTTTTAACTCCTTTCAACACCGACATTTTTAATATTGAAAACCCAAAAGACTTTACAAGAATTACAAATGAAGAAACCTTATTAATGAAACGATCATTAAAATACCAGAAGATTTGCAGCTTTAACCAAGTTGTCATAAATTATGAAACCCTAACTATGTTATTTACCACAACACAGTAAAAAATAATGAACAACTTATATTATAATACCAGAAAGAAAATTAGAATATCCGTTGCTTATTCACAGCAACCAAATCAAATCAGTTAACCTCAATTATGCTATGTGTTTTCGCCCCTTTTCCTTAGAATAAAAACAATTTATTTCTTGCTAAATTCCAACAAAAAAAACACTCTAAATCTACTCTATTTAGATCTAAATTAGCATAATACTTATAAACATCAATAAATTTAAGATATTTGAGCATTTAACCAAATTACAATGATATCACGGTAAGAAACATCAAACACTGGCATGAGTTGCAATGTACAGAAATTCCACTTACCGCAGCTGATGAGGATTTTCCAGGAAATCGTCTCCGTTGCTGGTCAGGCTCTCGGTACTGTCCACGGAAGCTTTTCGCACCGTAGTATCAAGTCCACCTACGATTTTCCTCTCCTTCCCGAAGGCTGGTTCCGCCTTCGACGCTGATCCGCTTCTCGGTCCAAGGAGGCTATCCGCACCTCCGTCACTGGTCCGCGACGATGTAGCCGTCGTCTCCGAAGGCTGGTTCCGCCTTCGATGCTGATCCCGCTTCTCGGTCCAGGGAGGCTATCCGCACCTCCGTCACTGGTCCGCAACGATGTGGCCGTCGTCTCCGAAGGCTGGTTCCGCCTTCGATGCTGATACCGCTTCTCGGTCCAGGGAGGCTATCCGCACCTCCGTCACTGGTCCGCGACGATGTAGCCGTCGTCTCCGAAGGCTGGTCCCGCCTTCGATGCTGATCCCGCTTCTCGGTCCAGGGAGGCTATCCGCACCTCCGTCACTGGTCCGCGACGATGTAGCCGTCGTCTCCGAAGGCTGGTTCCGCCTTCGATGCTGATCCCGCTTCTCGGTCCAGGGAGGCTATCCGCACCTCCGTCACTGGTCCGCAACGATGTGGCCGTCGTCTCCGAAGGCTGGTTCCGGCTTCGATGCTGATCCCGCTTCTCGGTCTAGGGAGGCTATCCGCACCTCCGTCACTGGTCCGCAACGATGTGGCCGTCGTCTCCGAAGGCTGGTTCCGCCTTCGACGCTGATCCGCTTCTCGATCCAGGGAGGTTATCCGCACCTCCGTCACTGGTCCGCGACGATGCAGCTGTCGTCTCCAAAGGCTGGTTCCAGGGAGGCTATCCGCACCTCCGTCACTGGTCTGCCGACGAGTAGCCGTGTCGTCTTCTTGTTCCAGGGAGGCTATCCGCACCTCCGTCACTGGTCCACCGACGATGCAGCTGTCGTCTCCGAAGGCTGGTTCCACCTCCGTCGCTCCGCTTTTTGGTCCAGGGAGGCTATCCGCACCTCCGTCGCTGGTCCATCGACGACGCTGATATCATTCCCGGAGGCTGGCTCCCTTTCTCGGTCAGCAATTCAGCTTTTCTCATTTGAGTCAATCCTATCCTGCCGACTGCGCCAATGTAACAAATCCCTGGCTAATACAAGGCTAGGGATTCAGTGGTTCTTTTTTTTTCCAGTAAAGGATTGGACTCATTGTTAAGAAATTTAAGCTTTAATGATTTAATTATACATAAATTAGACAAGACACGTTTCTTAGCATTTTCAAAAGCTCGCGACTGCTGAGCGACTCGCTTCTTCCAAGCGCAGAATCAAAAAGGTCCCGTTGCCACCAGTACATCTTCCTTTTGTACTCCACCGTCCAAGGGTACAGCACACGCCCTTCCATCAACTTTCCAGACGCCCGGCGCCATCCGTTCAGCCTAAGTGAGCACGCCAGTCGCCTATTTGATGTCACCCCGCTCGGGTAAAAATGGCGGCAAATTCCAGGTGGGACGGTGACAGGTAAGGCAGAAAAGGTGAACTTAAAGTTTCCGTTTATTACACTCTTAAAACAAACACTCCCAATTTACCTCAGTCTGAGTGGATTTCACTCCTCCAGACTGGAAAATGCACTTCTCCTTTTGGGGTGGATCATTTGTGTGTTAAACCTCCGACAGGATCACTCCAAACGAGTGATTTTAACTCAGTCTGAGAAAATATGCATGCCTTTAGGGTGTCGAAAATGCACTTCTCCAACTGGAGTGGAATTCACTCTTTTGTTTTAAGAGTGTACACAATAATAACTAGATAACCTTGCTTGAAATCGAGCTGAAATTTGTATAGTCTTAAATTATGTCATTTTTTAAAACGCAAATCTACGTAAAAGTATCTAAAGTAAAAGTTAATATCTGTCCAGAGTTATTGAGTTATAACTGCGAAAAGAAAACGCCTTCTGCATTTATATATGTATAGATAAAAATAATTATAATTTATTGTTATGAAGTAGCCTAGACCTAACTAAAATTAGGTTGCTATGAATGTTGGCATACTTATGTCAACTTACCCGTTGTTGCGGGGTTAGTTGGCATACCCAGCCAGCTTATGTCAACTAGCCCCCGAGTCCCTATGCCAACTAACCCCAATAGAGCAAGTAAAATAAACATGGCGACCAAAACTTTTGTTTAACAACTACAGCAGAAATGGACCTATAACCTCGTAGCTAAATGCCCAAAGATACTTAAAACTTGTGAAGGTTATTCCTGAATGACTATACTAATGTACAAAACGACAAATACTGAATAATCAAAATTTTACTTTCTTATATGAAAATCACGTTTTCCATCCTTCCTCTAAAGGCAATGGCTGGATCCAACTGGTAGTCAGGTCGCCAGGGGGGGGAACCCTGCACTGAGATGTTAAGTTTTTTTTATTGATGATTCTTATAGATTCGAGGGTGTAGATTACGAATCTGGAAGGTACTTTTTTGGTACCCTTGAGCATTTTTAGTTATTCAAGATGGCGTCTCCGCCATCTTGAATTTTGTTTTTTTAATATTTGACGATCTATCCGGCAAAAGTGAACAGTTTTTTATTAATCGATGCATTAAGTAATAAAGAATCAATATCTCCAAGAAAATTTCAAAAATAAAAAATTCAAGATGGCGGAATCCGCCATATTGGATTTTTTCACTTTTTATACATTTGATCTATATTTAAACCACAAAAATACTTATAGTTTAGGTATATATTTATATATTTTGTTACTATAGAACAATAATTTGAAAAAAATAAAAAAATCAAGATGGCGCTATCCGCCATATTGGATTTTTTCACCTTTAATATAAGGCTATAGATTTGTCCAAAATTAAAAATTATTTTTATTTTAGTTCTATCTTTCCTTTGATTTCTATTTTAGTTTCAATGTATAGATTATAAGTTTAGAAGATACTTTTTAGCAAAAATTTAGTATTTTTTAAAATTTTAAGATGGCGTCTTCCGCCATATTGGTTTTTACTCTTCGATTCATTTCTAGCGTTCTTTTTGGCCAAAATCGATAATTCTTTCTTTTCTAGGTGTATTTTGAGATAAAGAATTACTTAAACATTTAAAACAATCGAAATTCAAGATGGCGGCTTCCGCCATCTTGGATTATTCAACCTGTAATAGTACGTGATCCATCGGCCCGAAAATTAAAATTCTTTCTTCTGTAGATGTATTTTTTGATAAAGATTGGCTTAAACTACATAAATGTGGAACACAATTGAAACATATATGAATCTATTAAATTTCAAATTGGCATTTTCTGCCTTATTGGATTTTTTACCGTTAGTATTAGGCGATCGATTGGTCCAAAAGTAGAAATTATCTCTATTTTAGCTATAAAATAATACCGAAATATTAAAATATATTTATATATTATAAATAATACATAAAAATTTATCTAGATAAATATTTTTAACATTGAGGTGCTGTGATAGACCACATTTATTCCTTCAAAGAATTGTTTTAATCTGCAAAGGACTAAAAAAAAGAATAATCATATAAATGTAAGTAGGATAAAAAAAAAATACGGCAGTATGAAATATAAAAAAAGATTTATAGATACTATACAATAAATGGGAAATACAGTAAATTTAAAATAAGGATATAAAATTCAGGCATACAATTTCAATATGACTTACAAATTCGAAAAATATTTAAAAAATAATGGCATAAAATTTAAGGGGGGATCATAGTAAGCGACAGCAAAAATGACCAATTCTTAGTATTGATTTCGAAAGGCTCTAAATCATTTAAAAATGATGGTACAATAAAAAAATTGTATCAAATTAGAAATTGTACTTTTATTATTATATTTACTCCTAAGAATCTTATTTTCAAAAATTATTATTTTTGAAAAAAGACATCTTTTGAAACATACAATTACGAATTTTCAAAAATACAAGTACTTTTTCGGTACACTTTTCTCCAAATCTATTAAATATTTCTGAATAATTTCTTTTGTGTGTTATAAAACCATTTTAGATCTAATCAAGTCACCTATTTTTTTTGCCTAAAATAATTTTTAAATTCTATTTTTAAAACATTATATTCAACATTCATAAAAATTCTGATTTTCAACGAAGAAAAGTGTAAAATAATAAAATATTTATTTTAATTTGTAAGACTAAATTAGGTGACTTAAATAGATCTAAAATGGTTTTATAACACACAAAAAAAATTATTAAAAAATATTCGATAGGTTTGGAGAAAAGTGTACCTAAGTGTTGAAAATTATAGTTTTGAGTAAAACGCGAAAAACAAATACAGTCGATCCCGTTAACACGAACCAGAAATGACCACCGAAACATTTCTTGTTAACCGAATTTCATGTAAATCGTCGGGAATTTTTTTTTACATTGAGCCAGTGGTTGGTTTTCAAATATCAACACAAAAAAATCATATTTTATAATGTAATACATAAATAATACAAGCATACAATTAGTAATTCAAAGGGGGCGTGGTACATTTGTTTATTTTTATAATTTTAATTTTTTATAAGAAATAATTAACCGATCTATACAAAATTGGTCTCATTCGATAGATTGGGTTTCCATCTATCAGAAAATATTGGTTTCAAAAATTCGATTTTTTGGTTTTTGTTTACTATGATCCCCCCTTAAGCATACAATATTTGCGTTAAGCACTTATTTAAAATATATATAAATCTATTTATTGAAGCAGATTATAGTTTAATGAGGGCTTTGACGCTGTGACTCGGTAGAAATTTAGAGTCTTCAAAATAAAAATTAAATTTATACCACGTCAATAAGCAAATTGTCCTCATCTTCTTTCAATTGGTTGTTGATGTTGAGACACCCATTTTGCACGCAAACGCAAAATACTGTGCAAGGTAGGCCATACTGTTCACACAACCACATCTTTTGGTGCGACATGGGGTTTCACTGTCACATGAGCACTTAATCAGTTTCAGGATTTCTGGTGGAGCTAGTGCAACATTTCCATGCACACCAATAGGCAAAAGTTGTCCAGAAGTGCAGTTTTTGTAAAACCCAAATTGTTCAGGATCTAATTTTGGATTGACGGACAAAGCATTTTTCCATATGATTGTTTGAAGGTGGGTACGTTTCACATTTTGAAGAAAAGCTTCGTCGGTTGGTGGTAGTGAACAGAGTTTTGCTGGTTGCGATGAGTTGTTTCTTCCCATTTTCGTGTACCAGGCTCGAACTCTTGCTTCCGAAACCGTCACACATTTTGAATAGCCATAGCAGCTGTTCATGAATATTGAAGCTTGTTCATTCACATGTTCAATGTTTGCAGTTTCTTCTCCAACTAATGATAGAGAACACCCTCTCTTCAATACTTTTACTATTTTGCTTTTTCCTATACCATATAAGGAAGCGGTAGTGTCGCATCCACTTAAAGCATGTGCCGCTAAAATATCTGATATGTCACTGTGCTTTTCAGCAGAAATTTTTATGTCTATTAGTGATCTTCCTCGAACTGGTGACTCCATATACATTGGTATCTTTAAATTTTCTTTTAAATAGAAGTACATGAGTAGCAAAAAAACATCGGTGTCATCAGAAATAACAATAACTTGGACATTTTCAATTACTTCCAATTTGCACACTTGTTGCACTATAATCACATCAGCTTCTTCGTGTGAAGTAGACAAATCAAATCTTTTTGTAACATTGCAATGCAATACTTGTTCTGGTATTTCTTTCTGGCCTGTAACTATTAGTTTATTATTGCTATAACATTTAAGATAATCTTTATAACGCATTAGGTCATTACATATAATATTAATGAGTTGTTTTTTATTTTCAGCTACTGTCAGTACAACTTTTTGTGCGGGTAGTGGAGACAAAAGTGACAGCTGATAAACTCTACTCACTCCCGCTACTCTTTTTTGCCTTGTTACATCTTACATTTTCTACCAATTTCTCAAGTTCAGTATGTTTTCCATCACCATATATTTTACTACATGAAATAATCGCTTTAATTCTCTGGTTACGCACTTCAATCAGTTTTTCAGTGTTTGTTAGACACTTGTATTTAAATTGAAAGAAACATTGCTGTATCTCCATATTAATATTTAAAAAAAACAACAGAGCCTAACTAATTAAAATCATACCTCGATCTGAAGCATTTTAATTTTTTAATACTGGAACATTCCAGTAAAGTGAGGATGTCTCGATTCTAAGCATTTAAGAAAAAGTAGGTGTCTAATTTCTTTCTCTCCTATTTAGGTCCCACCCTGCAATTTTCTAATAGGTTACCACTTCTAGTGTTTGGATACTGTGTTTCTTGCCAAATTTCCTGAATGTTTATTGACCTTTGATCCCATATTCTTGAAATGCTGCCGCTCAACAAGATCTCAGAAAGTCCAAGCCATTACGTGGATTTATGGGTTCGGGGGAAAACTTCTTTGCCCCCCTAATGTGAGGGTGAGGGGTACTTAAGGATGCATGCGTAAGCAACCTTGTGGTTCGTTGTGTAATAGTAATCTTGTTAGAAAAGAGGAAGTATTTTATAAGAGAAAGGTTAATTTTTTTTTCATAAATTTGAATTGGTGAATATATATTTAAATTATTATATATTTAAATGGCAGTTATTATATATTTAAATGGCTAAGTCCAATATGGCAATAAAATCGTCAAATTAGGTTTTGTTTTCGTAAAAGTGCATTATTAAAAAATATTTTTAGGCAAAATATACAAGTGAAATAGAAATAATTTTTAATTTCGGCCAATACATCGCCTAATACTAACAGTAAAAAATTTAATTAGGCGAAAGACGCCATTTTGAATTATAATAAATCCAAAAATTTTCAATTGTATTCCACGTTTATGTAGTTTAAGTCATTCTTTATCAAAAAATACATCTACAGTAGAAAGAATTTTAAATTTCGGGCCGATGGATCACGTTCTATTACAGGTTGAATAATCCAAGATGGCGGAAGCCGCCATCTTGAATTTCGATTGTTTTAAATGTTTAAGTAATTCTTTAGCTCAAAATACACCTAGAAAAGAAAGAATTATCGATTTTGGCCAAAAAGAACACTAGAAATGAATCGAAGAGTAAAAACCAATATGGCGGAAGACGCCATCTTAAAATTTTTAAAAATACTAAATTTTTGCTAAAAAGTATCTTCTAAACTTATAATCTATACATTGAAACTAAAATAGAAATCAAAGTAAAGATAGAACTGAAATAAAAATAATTTTTAATTTTGGACAAATCTATAGCCTTATATTAAAGGTGAAAAAATCCAATATGGCGGATAGCGCCATCTTGATTTTTTTATTTTTTTCAAATTATTGTTCTATAGTAACAAAATATATAAAAATATACCTAAACTATAAGTATTTTTATGGTTTAAATATAGATCAAATGTATAAAAAGTGAAAAAATCCAATATGGCGGATTCCGCCATCTTGAATTTTTTATTTTTGAAATTTTCTTGGAAATATTGATTCTTTATTACTTAATGCATCTATTAATGAAAAAACTGTTCACTTTTGCCGGATAGATCGTCAAATATTAAAAAAACAAAATTCAAGATGGCGGAGACGCCATCTTGAATAACTAAAAATGCTCAAGGGTACCAAAAAAGTACCTTCCAGATTCGTAATCTACACCCTCGAATCTATAAGAATCATCAATAAAAAAAACTTAACATCTCAGTGCAAGGTTCGGCCGAAAATCGGGGTTTGGCGACCTGACTATGGCGTTCTCATGCAAGTTGGACGTTTAAATGACGATCATGTGACAGGCTCAGTAGCGCTCTTAATATACAGTGAATTTTTTTAAAGGCACAATGCCAACTAACCCCTTAAGCCAACTAACCCCGGTCTCCCCTACTAATATAGAACTAACAGTTTAATTTCATGCTAAACAAAAAATAAACAAAACTTCATTCGGAAACTCGTGATTTAAAGCAGAAACATTAATTAGAAAAATTCTATTGAAATGCTAAAAAGAGGCGTAATTTAGTTTTATCGTGACATTAATATCTCAAAGTACAAGTAGGCCGAATTTTACTTTCCGGCATTTTTAATGGCTAACGTTTACCAACTCAATTTGTTGCAAATCGAGTACATACACAAATAAATAAAGCTGAACCATTTCTTCTTAAACAAATAACACATTACTATTTTATATCACTATTACGATAATTTGCAAACTATAATCGCTGCCGAAATTGCGATGATTTGGAAAATATGTTCAAGAATCTTTAAAATTGAGCTTTTAATTTGATAAAGCCAATTGAAATGGGGGAAATCAAGAGAATGCTTGTTACAATAAAGAATTTTTCAAAACATTGTTTAAAGACTAAAGAATAAGCAAACATGCAGAATAAGTTATAAAGACAATTATTGAAATAATGTTTCAGAGAAATTGAATTCATTGTGATGATCGTTTTTAATATGCCATTGTTTCTTTTATAAAAGTGTGTAATAATTCTCCTAAAAAGGTTTTATGTTTCAAATGCTTGAGAATATACATACAATATTATTTTACGTTGTAATTGTGAAATGTACTAGCTATTAGTAGTTCTTTGGTATCTTTGACAGTATAAATAAGATTTATAACATAATTTAAAATATGTTGAATGTTTTTATGTCAGATAAAAGAATTATACAGAGAAATTTTACACTCGAGTTCTAAAGTTGTACTTATCGCTTTGTTTTCACGTCAAGTGAACGTTTTACTTAGTTGGTATTTTCGTAAGACAAATTTCCTAACAAAGTAATATCAACTTTCAAACTACTTTCATTTTCAGGTAATTTAAAGAAGTTTTCTTCTTAATTACTTATTTAGCATATTAAAAATCTAGAATTCTTTCTTTAATTACCTAATTTTTAATAACCATGTTTAGTTTTGAAATGAAAGTAATACGGCTAGGGAAAAACTGAGAATTGAAGTAAAAACGCATTTCTAAAATTAACTAATAACTTTGTAAGATTTTAATAAATAAGTTTACAGATAACGAACAATTTGGCGGATATGTAATAGCAAATTCCACTTAGTTTATATCTAATTATGCAATAGTTACGTGAACATATGTTATAAATTGAAACGTTCAAAAAATTTTATTATTTTGTAATGTTTAAGACTATCAAGTTTATTCTTTTAACCTTAATTTTAGGATTATATTTGTATTTTCATTGGATTTTGGGCTTGCAAACATGTTGGATTATTGGGTGTGCAAATTAGCTACTTGAGAGACCTGCAATTTTGGAACTGCTTACATTTACGCATTACACTTTCATATACGGAATGGCAGCTCTGAGAACATCCTTCTCCAACATTCCATTTCATCAGTTAATAGAAATTAGACTCTAAATATAAAATTTACAAACATTATTCTTTTGTCGTTTTTATAATCATTTTGCTTGTATTTTACAATTTGTAATATGTATAACATACTAATATTCCTAATTTACATTTAACTCAAACATTGATTTAAGAAAATTTTGAAAAATTATTTTATGAATTGTTCCACTATCTTTTCAATTTCATGAATTAAATAATCTTGGAAAAAAGCTTAATCTTGTCGGATGTCCCCATGATCCAGCCCTGTTTCTATGCCGCTAACAGCATCTTACGCAATGACAACTCACACGCATAACTCTCATGAAACATCGCATCTAAACGACACGAAAATTTGATTATGCTCTCCCCCTCCCCACGGCAGGAAGTCATCTCAACGTCACTTAGGTCTTCTTTGGACACTAACACGCACGGAAGCCATTTTGGAAAAGGGGCAACGCTGATGTCGCTCCGCAGCAGAGGACACATATGTGCCTCATAAGAAGAATGGTGTATGTTTGGAGTTCCTCAAAAATTCTACTCTTAAAACGAACGAGCGATTTTAACTCGGTCTGAGTTAATTTCACTCCTTCTGTCTCGAAAATGCACTTACCCGGAAGGAGCGGATTCTTTGTGTGTTAAGCCTCCGACAGGATCAATCCAAACGAGTGATTTTAACTCGGTCTGAGTTAATATTCAATCCTTTCCAGTGTCGAAAATGCACTTCTCCAACTGGAGTAGATTTCACTTTTTTGTTTTAAGAGTGTAGTTGTTTTGTGTATGATGCGTTGCATGCGCTGTCGTATCTGGTAGCATTTCAAACTAAGATTGTTTCTGTGTATTTTTCTTTATAAATAACGAGAAGCATCACCAATATAAACAAACGATACAATATGCTTAAAATGGCATAAAAAGTGAAATATTATCTCACTGCTGGCCTATGGTAGATCTGAAATCAGGCTTCCTATGTATACTTTTGTTTTCAACTTCGCTTATTTATTAGAATTTCTATCAACATAGAATACACAAATGCAAGGCCTTAATTTCTATCACAGTCCTGATGAAGATTGACTTTAGATGATTTATTGATTGAAGATTGATTTAAACATTATTTTGTATTCGCGACTGCTGAAACTACCAAATCTATTCGAGGCGAAATAGCCTTACTTTCAAGCTGCAAGTTCCTTCAATCAAGCTGCAAATTTTAAGAATTCTCTCAACAGAGCTAGTTTTTGTCCATACTTAAAAATACCTACTATAAACTTACAATTAATACAGCTTTATTTTTACGCCAAGACGGTGTTCTCATCACTTATTGAAAACACTTAATATAGTTAATGGATAATTTTATGAAAGTTTCGTAAAGTTATCGTAGATCATATTAACAAGAAAACCTCCATTTCGGAACAACATCCCTGTTCTTCTGAGCTACAAATTTGTCTCTCCAAGACTGTCCAACAATACGATATTTTTTTAGTGATGAATGAAAGATTGTAAGCTTTGGTAATGTGTGACATCACCGATAACGACATATATCCGTGATGAGTAGCAGTTTAGGATCGTTATTTTTTTCACTAGATGAAAGGTTTATAAAAAGGGTTGCACACGCAAGCACAAGTCTAGCAATATCTTGCGTGAAAATCATAAAATGTATAGTGGATACCTTGGTTAGTTTTTCACGTTTTTTTTTTAAATTTTTGATTGTATAGTTTTTACCCCTTATTTATTTTGAAGAAAATAAGACACCATTTCCTTTCTACACTCCTTGCTAACCTAAGTTGGGTAAATAGAAATATGCTATGAGGAAGTTCGAAGATCCTTCCGCGGATGTAAAGAGTTCCGTAAAATATTTGGGAATCAATATAGGAAACATGTTTAAAACATTAATTTCATTTAAGGTGCAACATATTTGAATATTATTTGAGAAATTTTCTCAAATGAAATTTTTTTTATTAGAATAAAATGTGTATTATGGTAAAATTGTATTAAGATCATTTTGTAAGTAAATATTACCTTACAAGAGTTGCCAATCGTGCTTTTCCCCTGTCTTTTTACAATTTGTTTTTACCGAAGTTAGGTTGGCACGGAGTGTAACATGCTTATCTAAAAGCTAGCATTACTACTTTTCAAAAAACTAAATATACTTTTTGACACTAAGTGGTTAAATGCAAGCACGTTGAGTTGTAAAACATGCCATCTATTCTGAAAATTAATTAGCACACTTAAAATACTTGTGTCCTTTTTAATTATATTCTATTGTAAACTAAAATCGTCTTAATGGTATACCAAGAATGCATGTAAAATCCATTTGTGTAACGTTTGTTTTATGCTCTTTTCTGAAGGTTGTCCAAAATATTACTAAAGATCGGAGTTATCACATACATCAAAGTTAGGTAAGATTGTTTCAATCCTTTTTTGGAAAGCCAATCGACTCCAAACTTTTGCTATCAGTTGCAAAAGTAAGTAAACACATGAAGATGAATAATTTAGTTTCTGTAACCTGTTTGCTCATTTATTAAAAAAATTACTTCCAAAGCAATTTTTTGAAAAACTTATCCTTCAAATTTACGTCAGCAGTTTTTTAGGCTTCATGATTGCACAGTACATTTTGAACCATAATTTATTTCGCTCTTATATGTTAACAATAATAATTTGAAAGAATAGTTCACTGAGAAAATACAATGTATCCAAACATGCTGTTTCCTATCTTTTCTCCAACATTCAAATATATGGTGAAAGTTCTGATGGTAACACGATAAAACTACATCTACAATTTTTAGTCAACATCTACATTTTTTTTTTCAAAATCCAACCCTATCCCTACAATCAATCTGCAAAAACCACACACAACAAAGCCAATCCAAACATCCCCCCGTCATAGATAAACCCAACAAACCCCTTATTTTCCAAACACGATCACACCATTGTAACAGAACAAAAAAAACAATGGCGCAAGAAAATATCAATTTCTTCTTCATTCAAAGTCGGCGACTTTATCCCCCCCCTGCATCATGAACATGATCCGAGAAAATTAAATCAACGTTAACAACGAGAAAATTACACATTCTCGGGGCATTTTCCCCCTTCTCCCCTGGAAAGTGTCACGGATTTCATGCGTATCATTATTGCCGAGTGTAGGATCCACCCAACCTTTCACTTCGAGATCAGTGTGAAGATGGGGTGGTAAAGAAGGAATAATGTTTTATTATCCACTGTTCTACAAAATGAAAATAATAAAATAAATTCTAGATACCAGATAAATTCTTATTTTTCTCCTAGACAATGCGTTAATCTCCCTGTAGATCTGCAAATTATACCAAAAATACCTGTTTTCAAAAAAAAAGTTCTAAAAAATACCTGCTTTCAGTAGAAATGTAATATAATTTTGGAAATTGTATTGTTCATCTTTTAAATGGCAATAACACCTACCTCTTCGCCTTATTTTACTGTCTAGTCCATCTTGTAGGGTAGAGTAACCAGTGAATGAACGTTTAAGGCGCTTCGTTCGCCAGTGAATGAACACCAGGATATAATGACCAGGACAACCAACCATATGTCAGATAGCTTCCTACTATATGGGAGGAAGTCAGTGTTGCCAATCCATCTAGTGGAACGATTTTCATTCCTTATTTTTTAATTATATTTACCAAATGTTCATTCACTGGTCTGTCTACCCTACTATTATCATTAGTTAGTGTGCCTTGCTTATTTTATATTCACTCGTATCGAATTACAACAATCCCAGCTGGGTGTTATATATTTAACTTGTTTTTGTTAATAAAGAATAATTTAATTAAATTTACCTTAAAAAATATGATATGGTTCTTATTTATTTTTTGTAATTAAGTTATTTTAGAAAAGTGTCTATTAAGATTGCTGATAGTTATTTTCAGAAAAAATTATTAAAGAGAAATAACAAGCAAAACATTATAAATTTTTGTAAGTATATGTCATTAAAAAATTATATTTTTTATAACTAAATGCTGTTATATGCTGCGGAATCGGTCTGAAATAAGTTTTGATCTGTAATCTGTCGAAATAGATTTTTTGAAATATTTCGAACAATCAATGTTTATTTTCAATATTCATTTATCCTGAACATTTATTACAACATACACATAAGCCTCTGTAAAAATAATTCGCAAATTTGTTCCTTTAGATTTCTCTTTTAATATCCTCAATACAATACATAGTCCATGTTTTAAAAAGTAAAACTATTTAATTGACATGTTCTACTTTAAACTAACTTTACTTCCAATCTTTTGGAATTAAATTATACGCTGAAAGATTGTTTATTAAAAACTCTTTTTTAATTACTTTCTGAAATTTAAGAAATAACTTTATCAGTATCTTTTAAAAGAATATTCTTTTCGGCTTCAAATACATTCATTATAACCTTCCAATTTTAGACAAATTTCTAATCTTCTAATTTCTATACAAAATCCTAAAAGTGCAATTCAAATCAACTTATTTTGTCCTCAATTAATGCAGTGCAGTAAATTCTTGAGAGAGGGAACTTTAATACAACATTTAAATTCAATTAATAATTAACTTTATAAGTATTTTGTAAAAGAGTATTCGTTTCAAATTTGAATCTAGAACTTTCTCTTTCTGCAAAAACTTCTCATCTTCAATTACTGTACAAAATTCTAGTGTAACAATTATAATATTCCAACTTTGTACTGAATAGAGCAATGCAATAAATTCAAAAGCGAGGACCATCTTCAAATTCATAACCTTCCAACTGTGCACAAATTTCTAATCTTCAATTACTCTACAATATTCGAATACTGCAATTCTAATATACTAATTATGTTCGAAATAATTTCATTAAAAACTTCCAATACAACAAAATTATATTCGTCCAATATTGTAATAAATTATGACAAAATGACAGTGAATGCGCCCTCTAGAAGGGAGAGTGTAGGCTTTCTAGCCCATTATCCAACTCGCCAGAGGAGACAGTCACAAGAGGCACACAAAGAAGGACGACACAAACACATAGACAAATAACAACATTTATTGACAAGCACAAACACCCATGCCTTTACCGGGATTCGAACCCGAGCCCAGCAGCTCCAAAGACTAGTACACTAAACATTGTGCCAGTGGGCCGGCATTGTAATAAATGAACGCAATGCAATAAATTCATCAGAGAATTTCTCTTCCTGATTCATAAAAACAACAATATCAAAGAGAAACTGCTCTCTAAAATGAACGTCATAAATGAGACCCACGGCTATACAGCATAGAAGGGGAAGAATGGGGGATGGTGACTTTATTTTTTATAGTGAAGATCTGAAAGGTGCGGGATAGAAAATGGAGAGAAAAGAAACCCGGTTTAAAATTACTCACTCAAAATTTTTCGTTCCTGAGATAAAGAGTTTCGGTTTCGAAGTATTAAGTTAGCTTGAAGGAAAGTGTAATTTTTTCGTTACCTAATTAAGATAAATGAGAGTGAGAAAGTTGGAAATTAGTGAACTGCAGTTAGCTTTAAATTTATACAGTTACACTTTTACATGACTCAATAAAAACCAAGAATTGCACGGCAAACAAAAATTAGACTAGGGAGAAGATTTTAAAGTTTTAAATTGTTGCAGATTAAATTTTACTCAATAATCCACAGTTTTGAAATAGTATTCAGCATTTAAAAATAGTATTATATTTTATTAGTTTAATATATATTATATATATTAGATATGAGGCTAACTCTTGAAAAGAAAATAATATAGATATTAATTACTATGGATCAATCAGAGCGAGTTACATCAATATTTTGTTTGTTCAAAAATAACTTTACCGCTAATAAATTATGTTCTAAAACAGGAATCTCTGTATTTAGGATGATTTAAACAAATAAATTAAATTACCACGCATAATTAATTGTGTTCAAACTCCTCTCATATCACCAATTAATTTGGTTTTTAAAACGGAGTCTTAATACTTAAATTCTTTTTAACAAATAAATTTAGTAAAGTAACACCAATAAATCAAGTTCAAAAAGAAATTAATTACTTAAAAAATTTTAATTTAGAAAAATCGATAAAATTTCGATTTCTGATGAGAAAAATAAAAGTTCAGAGCACATTTTTATTAAACTAAACGATTAAAAACCAATACAAAAAATATATTTACTCATTTAAATAATAATGAAAACTTAAAATTTGCTATGGGTTTCATACTTCAACGAACACATCTCAAGTCAAGCTATATTCCATTTCGAAATCTTAATTGAATTTTAAAACTTTCCATTTACAAGTTTTATCCACATAAAAAATATACAGTGGGAAAAAGTGAACTATAAACTAAATTCTGCAGTTATTTTTTTCATATCCCGGAGAAAAAAAAAATCTAACTGTGAAACCGCAGCAAAAACCACAGGCTGCAGAAACACTGGCCCAGAGGGGTAACGCAAAACTAATGGCTTCTTTTTTTGGTCCAAGCGGCACGCACCTTTTTTTTGCAATGCCATTTGTGTTATTTTCTAGAACCAGACTCGTATAGTTATAGTTTTTACCTGATTCCATTTTTTTAAAGGTATAAGGGAGCTAATGGACATTGACATTGTTCTGAGCTATTCATTTTCTTTAGCAGTTGTTTTGTGTCAATCTCAAGCGCATTTGACGAATGAAAATTAATTACATTAGCTAGATTTTGGTAAGGATATTGTGATCTAAACAGCTAATTTTACTTCCCGATAAAAAACTTACCAGCATTATTTTAATTTGATTTTTTTACTTAATTGATTCTATCTATTACCGTTTTTTTAGTAAAACGGTTTGGTAGGACTGAAAAAGTTGTGATAGTTGTTTGTTTTCTACTTCCATAAAGTAGACGACAGCGAAAAAAATTCGCAAATATAAATCATTGAAAAAAATTAATACATTTAAACTGTTCTTAAGTACTATTCATCTGGTTAAAATAACGTCGCACGAGCTACACAAGGTCTATTGCTGACGGACCTCGAAATTTGGAGCCACGTTTAAGTGACAAGGCTGACACTCAAGGCAATCAGGACTTTGAACTCCATATTTCTGATGAGCAAGTATGTCCCAGTGAGCTCAGAGTATGTTGGATTTTGACTGCATTTTTCGTTTATAAAAAGAGCAGAATTGGCAGCCGATAATCTATTCGAGGTTGAGAAAAAGTCGGATGATGCAGAAAAAAAAAACTTTTGCGAACCCACGACAATAAATAATGATTGTTCATTGCCAAAATTTTGATCTATCTATTTAGACATTTTGTTATTTTTAATAAAAATCGAACGATAAAGTAACTCAAAAAAGTATAAATTTTCTAAAAATTTCCATTTAACGAATTATAAAACTCAAGAACAATATATACTACATATGTCATAAAAAAGGAACTGGAGGGGAAAAACAGTGTGAAACCATTATTTAACATCCCTAATTCACTCTATGTCTTATCTTTATTTATTTCAAAAAATTATTTTCACTCGCAGCACAAGATTGAATGGGTACTTAGTAAACTGACGTATAAAATACGCATTCCCTAAGGGTGATCATGCCTTCGCCTTTGCACGTGGGGTTGAGGTTTTAACATTTTTTACAGCAAAAATTTTAATTAATCTTTTTTGTCCTTTTTTCCTACAAAACTTCTAGCATTTTTTTAATGCTTGGGAATTTAGTTGAGAAGTTGACAAGGTATAGAACGAAAAAAAAAATAAAAGAACGAGATTATTAAAAAATAGTTTTTAATCAAGGGCGAATGGAGTTTTTATGTCGTTATTTTGACGACTGAGGTGATGATTTTTTTTTCGCTTCCAATATCATTTCGTAATTTCACAAAGATAATTAAGGTAATGACAATCATTTTGAATCGTTAAAATAATCATTTGAATGTAAATCACAACCACATCTGTCAGCGCATTGATTTAACATTAAGCGAACTAATTTTATAGTTTTCACATTTACTTTAATACTTGCTATGAAAAGACTGAAACCCTAAATTTATTAAGTACCGTTTCGAAGGTTTATTGATAATACAAAAATAACTACAAAAATAATAAAGAAGTTTAGTTTTAAATCTTTATTATAAGTAAAACAACAACAGAAGAAGAAACTTCTTGAATCGTGGAAAATACTTCCTTATTTAATTTTTTTCTGTACCGAAAAAAAAAGTTATTTCTGTAATTAATAAACTATGGAATTATTCGGAGTACTTTTTCTTTTAAATTTAATACATATTAAAAAACAATTGAACACCTTAGTGGAAGGAATTCCTGCATTGACAATTTTAGAAAAAAATGAGGTTTTGTTTCATTGAACATATTTTCCCCTACTTTAAAGCGAGAAATATGTAAAAAGTGTTTTCCCTTTTTCTTAAACTTTAAGTTAAGTATATTTATAGCGTTTACAAGTACCTACCGTTTCGCCTTTTTATAGCTTAGATTTCTTCTTCAAGTAAGCTTTTCAATTGTAAGAATAACATTTAGCACAAAAAGTAATGTAAATATACAAACTCCGTGTGCAATATTTTATCATGCATAGAGAAAGTAAATACATTCTGAAATAAATGATGAGATATACCTCTCTAATATATAACTTCTTGGACAATATTTTAAAATAATAAATGGGGGGAAAGGGTGCTAGTTTATCCCCTTTCTGAAAAACAACACGATTTTAAATCCGACAAGGACTCTAAAAAGTAAAGCAAAAGCCACATGACACACGGGAAAATTTATTCACTTTAAACCTCGACGTGAAATTAAATCCACGCGTCACAGTCCCAAAGTCCGGCATGTGAAAACACTAGTGATTTCAGGGTTATAAATCACGATTAGTAGGAATCCGGATCCCTTTTATTGGGGTCCGGCAAGTCCAGAACCTAGAAAGGAATGATAAAAGGTTCTATACTGCTTCAAAATCCAACCGCTGTAAAGAGGGGAAAGTTTTACAACTATTCGGAAATGGGAAAAGGCGTTTTGGTTTAAGTATCCATAAAGGATTTAAATGGAAAAACGATTTACATGATGGGATGATATATCTAATTGAATAAACTTTATGTCGGCAACATAAAAGCAAATGTAAGTGCGTGGTCTGGTTAAAACATCAGTAAGCCATCATTCCGGCTTGAACCAAACCTCTCTGTGCGAATATTGATGTGCCTGGCTTGTTATGATTCAAAAAATGCAATATTGTTCTGTCGCTTTTCAAGCCTCCAAAGTTAATTTATTGTGAGCTATTTATAGTCGAAAGTTTTAAACGAACTCTTAGTTAGTAATTTCATTACGCTTCTGTTCAAAAATTATGTCCCAAGTTTTAAATTGTCTTATCCTAGACATGTCCTAGCAATTTCCAAGGTGCCAAACTATCTTTTTTCCAGTCAATCTATTTAATAACACTATAAAAGAATATTTTAATGTATTTATTGTTACAAAAAAAAATTTACAAGAAAGGACAATATTTTAAGGCTCAATAATAACTTTCCATTAGTCATGGAAATTAGTTATACTTAATCGTCGACAATGCGATTGAGCCCCCGATTAAAAAGCTTGCTTTATTTTATTACATTACCTATCATAGCGTTATTGTCTTGCAATATATTGATTTCCTCAGTCAACATAGCAGTTTTTAATAATGTATCCTTCAAAAAATAACCTTAATAGGTGATTAAAAAAAATATACGTTAAGTAAAATATTCAACAATAGAAATATGCAAAACTACCTAAGAGACGAATGAATAAAGTTCAATATCATCTTTATAATTTAATGTATATATGCTAAAAAAAACTCAACACTCAGGAACACAATCAGCTTAAAACTTCAAAACTGTAAGCATGATGTTTTATTCAATTTACAGCAAACAAAAAATTTAAATAAATATTTTCAGAATTCTTATCATTTTTAAGTGTAATTTTTTCAGTTTACTTTCGCAAACTAAATTAAGATTTTTAATGTTTTCAGTCTGCAGTAGTACTAGCAATCAATAACTTATTGTCTCTTACTGATTCATTTAAAACTCTTGATACGATATAATGGCTTCGAAATCGGATCTTAATGAAATGAGCTTAATTCAAATGTAAGTTAAAGTGACCACGAGAGTAATTTATGATGTTGAGTTCTCTCCTTTAATTGTGACAATGAATCTTGAAATTATAAATGGAAAGTAGAGTAAAGTGATGAGAATAAATTATTCTGCAATTTTACTAATTACACTTCTACTTTAAGTAGTCACAAATGACTATGCGTGTCCTTAAATGGGCTTTACCATTCCCGTACTTCTAATAGTCCGTTAATTATTGCGTCTTTTAAAATAAATTGGTGGTGTAATATTCATTTAAACAGATAATTTTCTATGAAATGCGCTACACTTGTTTAATGAAAAATTTTGATATTTGTGTTTGTTCCCCTACCTCTCTCAGAATTCAATAAAATAGGCTGCAATTATATATTTCTTATTTCATAAAACTCGAAACATAAAACTAAATGCATGATCTGAAAATATCTTTTATATTAACTTATTTTCTTTCGGATGTTGCAAAGTGTTTGTAAAGAAACTAATTTTATAGAATTTTTATTAAAAATAATTGCAATTAAAGACTGGTATTCCAGCCCAACACAAATATATATAACACTTGCGATGATTCTGTGAACTGAACTCTGATGACGAATTCTTATGTAATTTTTGGCACTTAGTTAAGAAAAAATTAGATTTTTTTTTCATATGAACTTAATGTAACTAAACATGCGACTTTCCAGCCTATTATAGGTAGATTTTTTTTGTTATTGATTTTTTATTATTATAATAATAATTAATATTAACCTGCGAATCAAAATTTTCATTTTAGGATCACCAAACTTAAAAACAGTAATTTTTTTGTACATATTTTGCAATTATAAAACTGAAAATGCAAATGCCGATAACAGACCACAGACTGGTGCCATTTATGGTCATAATAAATCAAAATATTATTAACTACATATTAGCTTTAGAAAATACAAATTTGTAAGACTTAATGTATGAATTTGAAATAAATTTCTCGTAGGCGGTACTTCTACTAGCACTTCAAAACTTGAATTCCCAGTTGTTTTAAAACAGCAAATAATTTTAAAGTACGCAATTTTGGTTTAATTTTGTAAAAAAAAAAGTATATATAAGCTGTTCATTTTGTTTGAAGTAAAGAAATACAGAGAAATTCATTCTTAAGCGACCACCCACGTAGACTAATTTTTCTTGTAGGCTGTGTAAGAGATAGAAAAACAACTATATTAGAATTGCAGAAAACAGCGCCAGAAAATACATAGAAAAAAGTTATTACACTTCAGTTCACAGAAAAAAGATTATATTTACTTTCCTCTACAGAACTCTTCTAACTAAAAACCAATGATGATTCTGCTATCTACAAATGTATAATTATTAAAAAAGAAATTTATATTTCATTAAAATGCCGTATCTTATGAATTTATTCGGCATTACTTAGCTTTTATTGTGTAATAAGAGATATACAAATTCTATAAACGGCTTTAATTTCTATTGCACACAACAAAAAATATTTTTAATTACGTTTTTTTATTTTATGAAAAGTATTGAGTTAAATTTATTGTTCTGATGATTAAAGCATGTCTTACTTACTACCTGCTGCAACGTGCATTAGGGTAGTTAATCAGCACGTGTGTCAATCATTTGACAATTTTATTTTCGATTTTTATGTTATATGGTGACCAGTTACTAACAACAAAAAATGTTAACGCGCGTGCAACTTTAATTAAAATTAGTTTTATTATACCACCCAATCTATAAAACGTCCCCCACTGAGGCATTCCGTGCATACCCACCAATAAATTCACCACTGCTCCAACAAAACACACACCGACTTATCCCAACTCATTATTACTTTAACATGGGTTTACTTCACCAACCCTATACCCCCTGCTGTCTACAAGACTCCCCGTGAAATGAAATTGAACTAAGTAGGATAGCGCACCGGATCTTAACACGCTAAAACCCCTTGCTTTGAAGATTGAAGGCCTGTCTTAATTACTGCTCGCTGCAACGTACATTAGGGTAATTGATCCACGTATGTGTCAATCATTTCAACCGGATTGCCGGTCAGTCCGGCTCCGGAAATTGCGTCCGCTGGTCGTAAGGGAGAGTGTTCACCGGTGTATTGTCTTTTGATTGAACAGTCGATGCCTGTAACAATGGTTGTTAGGGCCCAATTATTCGTTTTAGAAAGAGCTTAATGTAGAATGTATTGTGTGACTATATCAATGTTTTGTTTCTGTGATAATGTTAATATTTAACTCTCCGAGGCTTAA